>JARSSU010007366.1:0-51164 GCA_029619165.1 Eurosta solidaginis | reverse complement strand
ACAAGTACTGTCGGCAGCGAATTGAGGTCTTTGCTGTGGCTTTGCTCACCGAACAGCCAGCGTAACTTGTGCTTCAGATACACTTAGGAGGCATGTGTTTAAGGTAGATATTTAACTAGAGTCTTTGGGAGGGCTCCCAGCCGCTTTGTGGTAATGCCATAACTTCACGTCCTAACATATTGAATCATTTGTTTCTTCCACCTCATAAACATAAATGACCGTGGATTTTATCGTGATTGATACTTGTGGTTGTTAACGGGTGCACCTCCCTCATTACAGAAATTTCCAAGTCTTAGCTATATCTTGAGTATTTTGCCATGTTGACTGTTTCAAAAGGTTTTAGGCATGGGTCAGTGTCTGGAGCAGCCGTCCTGATTATGGTTTTTTTTTCTGTTTTAATTCCGCAGTATATTCTGGTATTAATTGGCGGGGTGAAAGCTGATTCCAACGTCTCTGCTTTAACGAACTAGCCTACCTATTTAACCTTCCGCCATCGCCCTTAAATCTAGGTTGACTATAACCTTTTCCTCTCTGTGGAACCTTGTTTCATGAATTTTAAACTTAGGGTTTGCAAAGCGAATAGTCCGCACCATGATATGCACGATGAACAGTAGAAAAGTGGTGTCATACCAGAAGGAACAGATATCATCCTATAACTGTCCGATTGCATTTTACCATGAGATGGGACAATTAAGCAGAGCCATCCTAGGTGTCCACAAATCAGATTATCAAGGAAGCAAATACTAGGTGTTTACATTAGACAGACCTCCCGGTTTAACTATCACCTGATTTCTACTAAAAAGAACGCAACGAGATCTTTGCTTTCCCAATCGACTATATGGCGAACATGGTGCTTTCTTCAAAATGGTATGACTTAAAAATTTTCGTAATGTTTTAAAGCCAACAATCCCTATGCTGCCTAAATTGGTGGTCGAAGGCACTGAAAGACAGCAATGCAAAGTTAAGCGAAACACATTTGATGCTAGTTGGTATTTGCATAACGGGTGTCGATGATAACGTCTCCTTTTAATTGCCTTAGTGCCTAAGTAGGAGATATCTCCATTTCCTTTTCTAAAAGAGAAAGAGGCAACTCTTGCTGCACAAGAGACTTCAAATATCTGTGATCTAGAGTGCTGCCACCCTGGTGGGGTGATAACTGTGTGGTTCCGCCTACAACACGATATCCTGGGTTCAATTCCATGCCAAGCATATCAAAATTTAGAAACGCGTTTATTTAAATTATAAAAAGGTTTTCTGAGCGGGTCACCCATCGAGAGTGATTTGCAAAACTCCGAGTGTATTTCGCCCGTAAAACTCAGTGAAAATTCTCTGGCTTGCCGACCGTTTCGGGTTCCGTGTTAAACACGTATGTCCTGGTGTCTATCTAGCCAAGCAGGTACTATAGCAGAATTCTAGGCTTCCATGTAACTTTTTTGGTCTAACAAGACAGGACAATGGAAGCCAAAATAACTGCGATACAGAGAATTTCAGACAAACACTGGATTGTATGCCCAGGCGAATACATACTGAAACGATAGAATCAGCCAAACTGATTACCTAAGCAAGAGATCTACAAACTCTCATTTGTTACTAAATGGGGAAAATGTTGTCTACGATATTACCTAAGTAAGTTTAGTCTTCCAAGCACACATCTGTCGTCTTGTAGGGATGAAAACGCCAGTTCACATTCAAGCTTAAATACATTAAGCTTATGATATTTAGTATAAGGTGCAAAAAATTTCAAACACAACAGATCTAAATTAAGGCCGCATCGGGCCTAGGTTAGGTTTATGTTGAACTGGCCGGTCCATGAGGACTTCACTGATACTGAATGAGTCCGGTAGTGTTACCGAAGTTTGTTTTAAAGACCAACTGAAAACCCCTATCAAAAAGTAGAGCCATGTTTTAAATATCTCCTTCCTCTTAGCAACTAAATGATTTCCAAGGGTTTAAGCTACTTGCTGCTTCTATATCTGACGGCTGCATGGCTCCTAATAGTGTGCAGTCTTAGGCAGTTGCAAGCGCGGGGTAAGCTAGAACGTGGCTCGATCGTTTCTTCCTCAGCCGCAATTCCTACATCTGCTATCACTGCAAGATTATTTTAAAGCATGTGACGCTAGAAGCGGTGTCCAATCGGAATACCCGTCTAATCTGCTAGTCTCTCTTTTTATGATAAAAGCAACTTTTGTTAGTCTAGGGTTGTAAGTACCTACACATACTTCGACACTTTTACAACCCACGCTGAACCCACGGCCTTTCCTGCTTGGGTCGATCATGTGACCCCTTCTCGCCTTTCGCTTATCTAGCCCAATCTAATTGTGACGTTCTACGGAGTAAGCTTCTGATGGATGCGCCCTTTTTAGCTAGTTTCATCCGCTTTGTATTCCATCTATTCCCATTATGCCCTGGGCCCAATATGATGTGATTGCTTGCACCCTGCTCCGATTTTCTCCAGGGACTGCTTTACACTCTACTGCGTTTACGTGCTTTGCTTACGCGGATTTTGCCTAATTGCTGCTGGAACTGTCAATATAAAGTTAATACCGTTGCATGCTTGCTATTCTCTTCCAGGGTTTTCTCTTTTTTTGGTTAGGCTACGTATTTCGCCTTGAAAACGCTACAGTAATCCGGCAGGCCTGTAGGATCTGCTTATTCCGATCAGCTCAGATACCGCATACCCTCCTCCTTCCACTACTTTGGAACCTTCGTTGTACACATGTATCTCCTCGTCCGCCATTTGCGCACCCTTCGCCAACCGTCCACCTCTATTGTGGCCTTTAGTATCTCCCCCAAGCGCAGATAGTGAATCAGGTGTTCTGTTCGTTCTTTGTTATTGATGACGCTATACTACTATGGCCATTTGTCGTTGCGCTCAAGCTGCCCCGAAGCACCGATCCTGGTTGAAGTTGTTAACGCTTGTTTTTTTGACACGCAGGTCTACAGTGGAATGTGCAGAATGGCATAAAGTCCGAGGACTAAATATAATATTAATTTGCCTTTAATTAGAATCTTTTGCACACAAACATCCATCGTCTATGAAATAAACAAAGCACCATCTGTCGAGCTTCTGTTTTTTTTTAACACTGACACAAAATTCTTTACTGTCTTTGCTTTTTGTTCGTACATTCATAAGTTTGTGTATTTGGATATGCTCGTTATTTTCATTGTTTTTGTTATTACTTCGCTGAGTTTTTGTTTGGTGTTTGCTTTTGTAAGTGACTTTAAATGCTATGCCATGACACTTTTATACGCTACTTTGCAATATACAATTACAAATATGACGCCAGTTTTTTGGTCACTTGCCATAAACGGCCTAACTCAAATTCAGCTTATGAATAGGAAATAGTTGGTATTATGTTCTAATCATTATATATAACAATTACTATACAAATCAATACATTTCGCAAGCTAAATATGCGTATAAATAAGCTTTAATCTAACAAACCATGTATTGTCGACTTAGGCCGCTTCTGCCTTGCGACTGGACAATATAATATATATTGACTGTTTTGTATTACATTGTCAGTTTGTTGCTTTTTTACTAGTTGTTTTGTTGCATAATGAAGAAAAAAAATAAAAACAGTTTGTTTAGTCGTTGGTGTTGCGTAGCTTGCTGTGCAAATTGCATTGCAATGTGTGCATTTTGTTGTCGAATATAGCACGTTGCAATTGTGCACAGTGTATCAACAACATATGGTCATACAACAGTCAGCATTGGGCGTCATCATTAGTACAGTGAACCTTGTCAATGAGCAGCCACAACTAGAATATTGAATTTTGTTTTACAGCAACAACACCAACTCATCACTAATATGCTTATCATCAGCAGTTTTCATATCATTTTTTTGTTTTTTGTGGGGGGGGGTACTGTATCTTTACAACCTACCTCGCTTACTACTGTGTAACTTTAAAGTATATTAACCAGATAAAGAACGAAAAGAAATATTCTCAAGGTTTGTTTGTTAGTTCTTTGCGGAACTGTTAGAATATTGTATCAATAGATTTTTATCCTAAATAATTATTCAAATAACTCAATAGCAGAATAATTAAATTCAGCGTTAGAAAGCGTGGGGCTCATTTACTCTTCTTTTTTACTCTCTTCTTATAGAATAGTTGTGCAAATAGATAATTAATAACATTAAATAGCTTTTTCTCTGTATTTATATTTATTTTTTAATAACTTAAATTTTTGGGTTATAGTAAGTTATTTTGAGTTAATTTATTTTACGTAAAATTTCGATCTTCACCTACTGTTAACATATAAGCTATTTGTGATTAAAATTATTTTCTAATTTTTAGTTCAGTTAGAGTATTAAGCGGTGGTTTGTGTTTTGTTTTTGGTCAACTATTATTTGTTAATGATATAATCAGTTAATTGCAAAAAAAATAGACTAATCCAATAATTTTTTCCTAATTGCATCATATATATTATTTGTTACTTTTTATAAATTTTGATTGAATTATAAAATTAATGGTAGTTATTTAATTTTAATGTCAATAAATTTTTATTATTTATTTATATAAATTGATAAGTATTTAATGATTATTTTTGATTTATTCAACTATTTTTTCCAATACCGTAACTTTCTATTTTTACAGTACATCAAGCATATCCCATAAGGATATCATTCATAGTGTTTTTATTTTGCTAATACTTTAAACGACTTTCTCTTTGCCTATTTATATAATAAAATAATATAATTAAATTTAATGTTAGATATTATTTTTGATGCTGTTATAATATTTTTGATAATTTGTTTTGGCTTAACTAATTTCAATACATTTGCATATCCTTGTTAATTATTTGAAGGTTTTTATTCAAAACAATGGACAGTTAATTATTACGTATCCATTATGTATTAACTTGTTAATTAATTGATTATTTTAATTGCTTCACGATGTCAATATTGTGATTAACTTTAATGCATGAATTTTTTTATAATCTAAAACACTTTAATTTAATCATTTATATTGTTCATTTTTGATTATTTTAAATTGAGTTAATTACTATCTAACCGGTTGCTATTGTGTAAATCGGTTTGGATGTTCTCAAGTTAACTTTTTTTAATTGTGATTTGGATATATAAAAATTCTAGTTTTTTTAAGTTTTTCTAGACGGTCGTTCACACAGCAATGTACTTGGCAAATACTCCGAAGTGTACTTTCTTCGTGAGAACTCCATCTGCCTTGCTTGTTGTTGTTGTCAAATTACTTCTTAAATTGAATATTACGCAAAATTTTAATTGGTATTGCATGCTACATATTAAGCGGTTGTAGTCAGTAAGTTTTACGCCACATCAATGTAGGTAATAATGAAATATATTATACTCATAAGTCTTGTGATGTAGAAATCGTTTCATCCATAACAAGACCGTTACCGGTAAGTGAGTAGCACGATATACACCCTTTCGTAAATAACAGGTATTTTACATAGCACTAATAGTGTTACCCCATAGTAAATGGTACAAGTTATAGACTCTTGTATGATCAAGCTTATGGCGGGATCACTATTACACTATCCACGGGGTTAGGAATAACTGGCCGGTCATAAAGCGCTCACATAGACTAGACTGTGTACATAGTCGTTACCTAGAAGTTGTTCGACGACCAACGGAAAATCCCAATCAGGACCAGGACTTTGCTATAGATTTCTCCCTCCTCTTGGCAAATAAGAAGCTTTCTAGGACTAGCTTAATAGCTGCTTCATCTGCCAACGTCTGCGGCACTATTGCATATGAAATCTGTTTGAAGAGTGGCCCGCCTACTTCGGTTTTTATTCAAGCATTCCCCGAACCAACTCTCGCAGTTTACTAGATACGCCAACCCACAAAATTTTTAGTGGCATTATATGAGAGAGTGCACTTCCCCAAAAAGAAAAACACACACAACACAGATATGTTTTTCTTCATATGACAAGTGGTTCTCAGCTAGATATAGATAATATATCGTCACATGTTGCAATTTCTAAAGTCGTAGCTGAAGAGAAGACATTTCTATTTGATGCGTCAGCACGCAACTTGTAGATATCTCTACGAGTGCGCCCTCTAGAAGTGTTTTAAAAGCAATGGTAGTCGAGTCCACGTATTCTGAACTAATTTTTTCGAAAACTCAGATATTTTGTTTACAGACTAGGTTTGAGGTTTATCTGGCTGTTCCTGAGGCACATAGACTGAATGAGTCCATAGTGCTACCTATCATAACCAGGACTCTATGTGTACAGCAATAATCCTTCCATCTTGAAAATACACAGACTTCAAAGGCGCTTGCCTCTTGCTACTTAATAGTCTAATAGCGTGTAGTCACTACTTATAGCATGTAGTCTCTCAACCTGCACTTCTTAATATATCACTGAGAAAAAACTCTTTAAAAAGCAAGTGACGCAGAAAGCAGTACTTATCAGAATATAGTCATAGTCTAGAGGTTGAAAGAGCTGCATAAGAGCGCTTGGATTTGTCAGGCCTTTCCTGCTTGGATTGAACATGTGAACCTTTGCTATTCTTTCAACCTCACCCACCTCACGGAACGTTTACGTGGACAAGCTCGAGACTGCATCCTGTTTAGCTAGTTCATCCGCTTTTTTCATTTAATTTTATTCTCAATATATGTAACCCATATAAGACACATAGAGATGTATGATCTCTCAGATGTCCCGATCATTTACAAGGATTGATACTTCTGACACACTTTAGGATGTTATGCTATGAGAGATTATATCCTTTATTGCGGATTGGCTTGTCATGTTAAACGGACGCGGCTGCAGTTTCAGCGCATTTTCCCTCCACTGTGTCTACGGGTGAGTCAAGCGGCTATTACTCCGTGCCAGAAACTGACTAAAAAACTCTAGCACGCTTGTAGGGTCTGTTTATTTCTGGATCTGCATAGTATACCGCGACCATACATCCGTCATATTACTTTCGACCATTGGTACGCTACGATGTATCGCCTCGCCTGCCATTTCAGTGCACTTGCGCCATAGACTCCCCCTCCATTGTGGCTCTAGAAGAGCCATCGAAGCCTGCAGGTAGGTTCTTGGATATCGTCTATTCCTCCAATATTTGACACCCGTATTTCTATTATGACGCGTAGGATCTCTGCGCTCTAGCTGCTCCGAGTCGTTGAGTCTCTTTGCAGTGTTAATGCATATTTTCTTCACACCCACCCTCTTCATCTCTCTACAGGTGTAATGTGCATACACTGCAGCCATCGGGTTGGTTTTCAGTGCTCTAATTTTTTGAGATGATAGTCTCATGCACCTGCAATGACGTCTGCGTACGCCGTACGTCTGACGAATACACATCGAACCGCCTAAGCTGTTGGTGGATGACCAGCGTCCACAGCAGAGGTGACAATACAGCCTGCGGTTGTAGGTACCTAGTGAGCCATCTTCTGCAGATTCTAACATACAGACTCCGCTGTATCTGGTGATGCTGCATGAACTACAGATACAGTAAAACCATCTATGATCGCCCCTTTGAAGATATGCTTAAGTCACGCTAAATCGCTAAGAACACTGCCAAGAACACTCCTATATTCCAAGGTTTCTTTTTCCTATGTTCATGGTCACCCATCACATTGCCGTGTCTATGTGACTTGCCTTAGTGTATGCTTGTTGTGATTTGATTTGAATAGTTGTCGCATACTATGTCCACTCATATACAGCGCTGTCACCTCTCATAGGTTTAAGCAGAATTGCGTTAGGATATAGTGTCTGAAGACCAGGATATATGTGAGTTGGTAGGAAATGACGCGAGAAGAGAGAGTTGGTACATGATTCAGTCAGATGCACCAGTCGATATTGTTTTTTCGCCATACACGATCGCATCTACTTTAGCATATATAGTCCTGTAGGGAATAGACCATCTGAGTCCCGGTGCTACACTTGGAAAAGTCTTCACCGCCATTCGATCTGTGTATCAGTCACCAAGCCCGCACTACGCGCTCCGTTATCGCCGAGGGTAGTGTGGACCTGTTGGCTCTTCTGGCTCATCTCCAGTGAACTTACAGGACTTTTCACCATTACGTACCCATTCCACTTTTCCTTTCTTTAGTCCATGGACTTTGCTAGAGCATTTCGATGTTCGCACAGTAATTGTTTCATGAGGTTAATGGAAATTTTTTAGAATTCTTTAACAGTAAGATACTTATTTTTATCCTTGTGCGGCGCTAGTGGAAACTACTTTGTCTACACCCAGTGAAATATTAGTATAGTTGCGGACTAAACTACAGTTCTAATAGACGTCGGAGATAGATACGCTAACAGTAGCATATGTATTTTAAATATAAGTGAGTAGGTTACTAACGTGATGTCCCCATGCAAGTGGTAGTGTGTCTTGGTATCATACTGGGTCGCAATTTTATAGTCAGTTTAACTACAAGCAGAAGTTAGCAGGCTTCCATGCGCGCTCGCAGCCCCGTAACCGCTTAACATCAAAACTAAGCTGTAAGATGTGGTAGGACGGCGGAGCATGAGATACGATTGTTTCTGTCAGATGATTAATTTTGCTTTTAGTTATGACCACAGTGGAACGTGCCAGCAAACATTATTCGCTTAAAAATATAAGCCACCTGCATAGTTCACAACAAAATATCGAGCTCATCGTCGCAAACACTACTTGGATTGCTATATTTTTTAAGTTTCTCAAGGAAATATTATGTCAGCATACTACCGGCATCAATTTCTGCATGATGCTCTCAATAAGATTCAATTTTGTTTAAGTTTTGATTTTTTGCTGCAGTGACAGTTTTTCATTTTGCAACCTGCATAATAGGTGTCACCAATTGAAGATGCACTCTTTAGACTTTGCATCAGAGTGTGCATAGAAACAAAACGAATGTTTTATTATGCACGGTTTTAGAATATTGGCTTAGCGATATTTCAGATTCCTTCATAATGACCTGAATTCTGTGAGGTATGATATATAACGCTTATGGGTTCAGGCTGAATCAGTTCTCATCTCATTGGGATTAGTTAGTACCATCTTAAAATAACTTTGGCACAATTATAAACAGTTCACAATGTGTCTAATCAGGTTATTATTTACACGTAAGGAGCTAAGTTCGGAGTGTAACCGAACACTACATACTCAGCTGAGAGCTATGGAGGACAAAATAAGGGAAATCGCCATGTCGGCGACGTAGATAGACTAGTGTACCCTGACTGTGTATTGTATGACATGGGTGATCAATATGCAGGTGAGTAAGAGTATTTTGAAGAGAAGTAGCCATAGTCCGATCGTGTGGACGCATTTGGGGATATCGCCATAAAGGGGACCTACTCTAGATATGCGTTTGTACCATAGAGTATCAACGAAAGGTGTTAATGAGTATTTAAAAAGGCGTGCCTTGTGTCTATAGGTGACGTCTTTTCGAGATATCGCCATAAAGGTGGCAACCAGAGGTAACTCTAGAATTTGTTGTACGATATGGGTATCAAATGAAGTGTTATGAGTAGTTTAAAAGGGAGAGGTGGTAGTTGTATATGTGAGGCGCTTTTCGAGATATTGACAAAATGTGGACCAGGTACGCAGAACATCATCTGTCGGGTACCGCTAATTTATTTACTATATGTAATACACGAACAGTATTCCCTGCCAAGATTCAAGGGCTTTTGATTTCGCCCTGCAGAACTTTTTCATTTTCTTCTGCTTAATATGGTAGGTGTCACACCCATTTTGCAAAGTTTTTTCTAAGTTATATTTTGCGTCAATAAACAATACAATTATCATGTTTCATCTCTCTTTTTTCAGTATTTGGTTTAGAATTATGGCATTTTCATTTTTCGTAACTTTCGAAACGAAAGGTGGCGTGGTCATGAGTCGTATTCGGCTATTTTTTACACCATACAAAGTGAGTTCAGATATATACGTGAACTGAGTTGTAAAGCTATATCGGTTTTTGCTCAAGTTATCAGTGTTAACGACCGAGCGGAGGACAGACGGTCGACTGTTTATAAAAACTGGGCGTAGCTTCAACCGATTTCACCTGTTCAAGAAAACATGTTATCGTCCCAGAATCTAAGGCCCTGCCAATTTCACAAAGTTTGGTTAATTTTGTTCGACTTTATGGTATTAAAGTATCCTAGACATGAAAAGGGCGGAGCCACGCCCATAATTTTGAAAAGTTTCGGTTTTATTTTAGTATTTTATGTGCACCATATCATTACTGGAGTCGAATGTTGACAAATTTACTGATGTACTGCTAAGACTATCACAATTTTTCTGTCGTAAAATTTAGACCTTTAAAAACAATTTTCGTAGTAAAGTCAGGCAGTGTCGTCTCGATTTGTTTCTATATACGTTTATGAAGCATACATATAGTCACTACGGAGTACAGTCACATGCCACAATTACAAGCTTGCATAAGAATTTTAAATTGCCTCTTTCAAAAGCGCCGGCGCCACACGCCGAATGCAGCTCGCAAACACTTTTAAAAACAAAAATCCCTTTTAAAAGTGGGCCGTGCCCGCCCACTGTCTATTTGCTTATAGTTCTGACTGCTGCGTTCATCTTAAGTTGCACTCACCTACCACGTTTCATACGCTTTATCCGTCTTGGGTACATGAATATCTCACTTTCTCGGTGTTTCGACATTGTCGATCCATCGAAACAAGTGGGCGTGGTATATAGTCCGATTCGTTCATTTTAATAGCGATCTGAGATGAGTGCCCAGGAAACTACATATCAAAATTTCACAAGATACTTAAAATTTACTCAGTTATAGTGTTAACGGAGCAACGGACGGACGGACATGGCTCAATCAATTTTTTTTCGTGATCCTGATTATTTTGATATATGAGGTTACTATATCATCTCGGATTCCTTTTATACCTGTACAACCAACCGTTATCCAATCAAAGTTAATATCCTCTGTAGCTCGCTGATGGTATAAAAAACGCGGAAATGTTCCAATCACGGGACTACTTTCAGAAACATTCCTGGTAACATCAAAATTGTAACTTCGTCATTATTAGTATACTTTTAAAGTTATTTTAGGGTTCTCTCGGAGCCAGTTTGTATATTTCAAGAGAATTTGACATCGGCTTGATTGCCTAAATCTGAAATCCTATTTTTCACCTATTACAAAAAAGAAAAATTTTCCTCTCCAAGAAATGGTCCAAAAAGTAATCGGTACCAAAAATGGAACGATTATAAACGGGTTTTAAAACAAGTAGTCGGTTCAAGCCACTAACAGATACCGGAAAATCAACTGTTTCGTATAAGTTACAGATTTTGAAAAGTGAAGGCTTCCAAAAAGCAAAGTTAGCTGATGAAGAAGAAATTCAGAAACAAGTGTGCCAATTTGTAATTTTTCTCTCATATCAATAATACAGTAGTGAACAGCGCAACCACTGTTAATAACCTACTGCTAAAAATCCAATGTTCTAATTAGTTTCTGTTGAACGCGCCTCAGCATACTCCTACATTTTGTAATATTCATATGGATAGATATTGTAACGATTTTTACAGAATTCCCGCTTATTTGCAACCTTCTGCTAATGTTCGAATCACTAACTGTTGAATAAGATAACTCCACTATTCATAATGCAAAATGGCCTTTTTAACGTTCAGAAATTACACTACATTATTGCTCGTTAGATAAGTCGTCTTAAATCAAACTGATTGGTCGTGCCTCTAGTGCTGGGCTGCTTTTTATTACTCTATGTTTCCCTCGTTGGCATATTTCTAGGCTGTTTCTATTTCCAGAACTTACTATTAGTTACCAGATATAAAATTACTCAGCTGTAACTACAGATGTATGATTTTATAGCTTCTACCAAACCCATGTGCTTGTATGTGTGAGCGACACTTGCACAACCATTGCATACTTTCGGAGTATCTCAGATTTATGCATGTTGTTGAGCGTTTTTTTCCCGCTGCGTGTACGGACATATGTGTAACGTAATGAGTGAATTATTGATCTGCATTCAGGTCCTGCTTTGTATCGGCTTAGAGATGACAGTACCCTTAGTTCTGCTAATATTCGTTACAATATGTACCTAGTTGTTTATAAATGTAATAGCAATACAAACGCAATACTATGAGACAATAACAATATGGCTGAGTAGATGGACGAGCGAATCTGTCATAACACCAGTTATGAGTTAAGGTGATTTTGGTTCAATCGTGTAGGTCAGGGAAACCGACTCTTAGTCCCTACTCCTTTTGCACCGTTTGCCAGCCATAGAATATATATTTGCTACATCCGCCAAATGCAATGTTGGACGTTGCCACTTTCCTAGATCTTGTCTCCGCGGACGGCCAACCCCCGACGGGTTTCATTGCGCCATGTTGCCAGGTCGCATACCCACACCCGTACCCCAATGCTTACCCATGGACGTCCAGTCCGAGGGCCATACCGAGCAATTGCGTCCTGCCTTTTCACAACCCAGCCATAGTCCCCTTCCTTACTCCCCAGAGTAACGACGTGTCCCCGTTGTGCACTTCAGAATTCTGCAGTTAAACGTAATGATTTAACTGGGAAGATCACGGAGATAGTTAATTTCATGAAGCGGTACAATATCTACATTGAGGCGATTCAGAGACTAAACTCACAGCAAGATCTGCTCTGCAGACCTTTTGGGTATATGTCCATAAAACGAAAAGATCGCGAGAGCGAAATGGAGGCGGTTCGCGTTTATCATACGCCACTGTGCATATCATATATTTGATCCCGACATCGGCCGCAAGGACAGTCTCTTAGAACCTCAAATCTTATCTTGTCCGGTCAGGCGATGCAAACCTAGAAACATCAACATCTACATCCCTCCTGGCACCTGCTGCCCCAGTGGTACAGCCCTAATATCAGCGCCTTACTCACTGAAGCAATCTCATTATCTTAGGCGATTTTGCCCATCACTATCTATGGCATTCAACTTTGCGGGTTGCCAGTAGGGGTGAGATGTTGGTGTTTCAAATAGAAGAAACTCGTTCTGCACAATAAACGGAGACGCCCTCATACGTTGGTAGGAAGCTGTCACAGTTCGCCGGATATATCATCGTGAGCGCAGGACTCGTATAATCTGCGGCTCAGACGTGCAGCCGAGATAACATTGGCATCCGACCACCTGCCTATACTTTTTCGCTCGAGCTGTACCGCCGACTTCATCGTCGACAGAAATAACGCACTTTCATAAAGCTTCAAAAAAGGAAAGTGGACGAATACAATGCCTTTACAGACAACCGCTGCTTGCCCTTCCCTATCCGACTGTTCTCGCCAAGGGTAGCTGTGTTTCGCAGGTCATTGAATCCGCCTCGGCTCGCTTCATTCTCGCCGGTATTCCGAATTCTCTTCACTTTCCGGCGGAGGACTTAAGTTTATCGTGAGAACGTTAACTTATAAGACGCTCGATCCAGCGACCCCAAATAGGGTATATTAACCAACGCATCAGATTCTTGTGTTGAACACTAGCGGCGAAATGTGGGGATCACCTAGCGGTTGTAACTCTCTCTGCGGTGTAGGTAAGCTATTTGGTCCACCGTGAAGTCCGTATCGAATCCCTAGGCACATGACAGAATTTCCATTGCCTTTGGCGTATAAAGTGCGTCGTGATGGGTATAAATGCAGTCGTCATTCCCGAAAAAGGGAAAATGGCCAAGGTGGTCCCGCGTTGGCGGTGGGCGGGGAGGGGAAACCAGCTAACATAAGAAAGTCATATCGCCCAATTAATCTCGCCTATCGCAGTAGCCAAGACGCTTGAAGCCATTTTGCTCCCCTACTTCAAAGCAAAGCTGATCAAAACAGAATAGCAACCGCCAACGCGCTATGCCATTAGCACCCAGATAAACTGCGGTAAATCAAACCTACCATAGGATAGTACTCGTTTTCGCTAACCTATAAAAAGCTTTTGTTACGGTAACCATGGCACGTTCTGCAATACTTTGGAAGGGGTCTACCCTTCCCACCGATGTCTTAGAAAGTGGACCGCAAATTCAATCTTGGTGGTGGGCGCATCAGCGCAAACACTCAAACCCAAGACAAGAATTAAACCAAGGGGTGCCTAGGGGTTGCGGTCACTATCACCCACATTTTGTTCAATTTCTACATATAAATTTTTCAGGGGCCACCAGAAGAAGTTACTATCGTTTCTACGCCGATGACTGCACAATAATGGCACGTGCCCCGCCTCATAGATCGATTAGCTTTGCGATAGAATAAACTGCTACCTCCCATGATCTTCTCCAGTTTTTTCACCTAGCGAAACCTGGCATTACACCGAATAAATCTTCCCGCGACCATTATTTACAACTTGGACGTCCAATGTCGACCATTTTGAACAGAGCCCGTCGTGGCACTACTCTATCGACTTTCCCACCGCCAAAATTTGGGTGTGACATTTGATCAGATCTAGACATTTGGTGAGCATGCACGACGCATTGTACCGAAATCCATCAGCCGGTATAATAATCCTTAATCTCTTGCTGGCAGTACTTAGGGGAAAACGTCTCATTACCACTTACAAGCATGGGCCAAGCCGATTGCAATGCTACGACGTCCCGTATATGGTCGGCCAAGCCCTAAAACTACTCACTAGAAGAATCTACAGGCCTGCCAAATACTCTCTCAGAAATGCCACGCTGTCTTCTTATGTACCCGAACACCCAGCAGGGAGAGAAATGAGATGCTAACCAAACAGTTTCTGTTGACTACCCAGGAACTTGGCATCCCAAAATACGTCTGATTGGTGAGCCACACCGCCTAGGGAACTTACGGTCCTTCTCCGTAAGCATTATGAGGAAACACGGCACTTGACAACTCAGCCTGTATAATGTTCAAACACAAGTAGTCTAAGCGACCTCGCACAAAACGCGTCGGACTTTTATGCCGGAATTGCCCGGTGAATTCCAGTACTCAAAGAACAGTGCGCGCGCTCGAAACTTGCGGCAAGAGGACGTCATACACCCAGGGAAACGCGATCACTTCTAGCTCACTTCGATCTGATACTGTACAGTTAAACTCTTACCTATACAGAATCACCCCGACATAAGAACTGTCTGCCTCGCTTGCAATGTTTCCCTCACAGTGACAACCAGAACCATCTCTTTAATGTATGTGAGAATACCATCGCCTCTAATTATGGCCCACCCTGTTGAAACTGCAAGTTTCCTGGACACCCGTTGAGAGGATCGCTGATGATGCAATTGGTGATCGGTCCGCATCTATTGGATTGTGGGGAAGCAGTTCGACAACACGTTTTGAGTTCAAACCTATGTCACCCGAGGAGTTATCTGCTGAATAAGTGAAATCCGAGAAACATGTCCTAGTAACAATCGCCTGGTGCAATTTCTGTCAATTTTCTCTCAACAAAAATACCAATGTTTTTGACGTTATTTTTCTTCAGTTTCTTGAGATTTTTTAATACTTTTATTTTATTTTATCTAATATATATAAAATGCTTCGCCACACGGTTTTAGAGGCTGACTCCTACCGAGACGGCTGAACCGATCTCATGACAATTTGTGAGCATATTGGGTAGTCAGTCTGAGAATCGGCCACGTCTACCCTATTTTGCGCTACGTGTCTAAGGGTCCGTGAGATCAAAACGTGACCGGGTACCCCTAGAATGTGTTGTACTACAATATGGATATCAAATGAAAGCTGTTGTGATGAGTGCTATAGTACAGATAATGTTTTCATACAACGGAAGGATAGGTCATCATCTACGAGATATAGCCCAAAACGTGGACCCGGGTACCCCTAGAATGTGTTTATACAATATGGCATATCAAATGAAAACTGCTGATGAGTGCTAGTAGTAGAGGATACTTTTCATTCACCCGGGTGACTAGGGTCTCGAGATATAGGCCAAAACGTAGGACACGTGGTACCTCTAGAATGTGGTTATCACAATATGGATATCAAATGAAAGCGCGTTGATGAGTGCTATAGTACAGGATATTTTTCATACAACTCCCCGGGAGTGACTAGGTCTCGAGATATAGCCCAAAACGTGGACCCGGGTACCCCTTAGAACGTGTGTATACAACTATTAGGATATCAATCGAAAGCTGTTGATGAGTGCTGTAGCTAGCAGGATCATTTTCATACAACAGGTGGCTAGGTCGCGAGATATAGCCTCAAACGTTGGACGCCGGGAACCCTAGATTGTGTTTTAACATCTGGATATCAAATGAAGCTGTTGATGACGTGCTATAGTACGAGCTAATTTTCGATGTCAACAGGTAGGAGGATATTTTTCCCATTCGCCCGGGTAACTAGGGTCTCGAGATGTAGGCCAAAACGTGGACACGGTACCTCTAGAATGTGTTTATACAATATGAGATCAAAGGAAAGCTGTTGATGAGTGCTATAGTCACGGATAATTTCATACAACAGGAGCTATGGTCTCGAGAGTATAGCCCAAACCGTGGTGACCGGGCTACCCCTAGAATGTGTTTATACAATATGGAGTATCAAATGAAACTGTTGAGAGTGCTATACGTAGAGGATATTTTATTCCCTGGGTGACTAGTGTCTCGAGATAGATATAGGCCAACGACGTAGGACCCGGGTACCTCTAGAATGTGTTTATACAATATGGATATCAATGATAGCTAGTTGATGAGTGACTATAGTACAGCAGTTAAGTTTTCATACAACTGGAGCTAGGGTCTCGAGATCTAGCCTAAACTGATGACCCGGGATACCCCTAGATTGTGTTTAGACAATATGGATATCAAATGAAAGCTGTTGATGACGTGCTATAGTAGCAGGATAATTTGCATCACTAACTGGAGATAGGGTCTTGAGCTTGAGATTCGCCAAAACGTGGACCCGGGTACCCCAGAACTGTGTTTATACAATATGGATATCAAATGAAACTGTCTGATGAGTGCTATAGTAGAGGATATTTTCATACCCCTGGTGACTAGGGTCTCTGCGAGATAGGCCAAAACGTGATGACCCGGGTACCCCTCGAATGTGCTTATTAACAATATGGATATAAATGAAAGCTGTTGATGAGTGCTATAGTACAGGATAATTTTCATACAACTGGGTAACTAGGGTCTCGATATAGCCCAAAACGTGGACCCGTGTACCCTAGAATGTGTTTATACAATATGGATATCAAGTGAAAGCTGTTGATGTGTGCTATAGTAACAGGATAATTTTCATACAACTGGGAGGCTAGGGTCTCGATATATATCCAAAACGTGGACCCGGGTACCCCTGGAATGTGTTTATACAATATGGATATCAAAATGAAAACTGTTTGATGAGTGCTATAGTAAAGGATAATTTTCATACCCCTGGTGACTGGGTCTCGAGATATAGGCCAAAACGTGGACCCGGGTACCCCTAGAATGTGTGTATACAATATGGATATCATAAAGCTGTAGAGAGTGATATAGTCAGGATAATCCAACAACTGGAGCTGGGTCTCAGATATGCCGAAACGTGGACCCGGATACACCTAGATGGTTTTTACATTAGGGTACAAATGAAGCTGTTGATGTTGCTTAGTACAGAGTAAATTTAACTGCTGGGTGACTACGGTCTCGAGATATAGGCCAAAACGTGGACCCGTGTACCCCTAGAATGTGTTTATACAATATGGATATCAAGTGAAGCTGTTGATGTGTGCTATAGTACAGATAATTTTCATACAACTGGGAGGCTAGGGTCTCGAGATATAGTCCAAACGTGGACCCGGTACCACTGGAATGTGTTTTTCAATATGGATATCAAATGAAACTGTTGATGAGTGCTATAGTACAGATAATTTTTACACCCTGGGTGACTAGGGTCTCGAGATATAGCCCAACATGTGACCCGGATACACTAGAATGTGTTTTTTACATTATGGGTATCAAATTGAAGCTGCTGATTGTGATATATACAGAGTAAATTTTACATCGCTGAGTGACTAGCGTCTCGAGATATAGGCCAAGACATGGACCCGGATACCCCTAGAATGTGTGTGTGTATTATGGATATCAAATGAAAGCTGTTGCGGAGAGCTCTAAAGATCATTGTGATATTCGATTTAGTCGCAATCCACCTGGCAAACTGAAAAATATGCATGCGAAGCCGAAATATAGACAAGAATTAATAATACCCACATACCTATTTACATATGTAGCCTATTCGATTTGCTGAAATTTCGTTATAAATTTGCCTATATTAGTATTTACGATGCTTTTTTTCCGTAAGTATACAAAGACTGACTGGACTGGGATTAGGACCAGGCTGGGACTGAGACTCGCTGTGGTTCCAGTAAAATCCATACCACCCTCTGGGACTGGCAATAAGAGATTAAGAAGAAGGAGAAAAACTTGAGAGAAGAAAAAGAGAAGGAGACTGAGAAAGAGATAGAATGAGACGAAGATGGAGATGAGCGAAAAGGACCGAGGGAGGAGGGAGTAAAAACGATTAGGAAAACGTTTAGAGGTAGAGCACAGCTAGACGGAAAAAGCTTATTAAATGTATGCAGATAGGCCAATTTAGGGTCATGAGCACAACGTCTGCACGTGTCTGCTCAGTACATTTTATATTATTAATAACACGATTTATTTGTTGCCTTATTTATTGTATAATATCTTGATAAATGTCTGTCCATTAATTCAATTTATTTATTTTATTTTATTATTATTTCGTTTTCTTTATTTTATTTTGTATTTTATGACATTGTTGTTTTATTTTATATTATTTTACTTGTTTCAAGTTTTCAATTTATTATTATATTAATGCTTTTTTTATATCTGACTCTTTTATTTGATTCGTTTTGTTAAATTTAAAAAATATTTTTTAATTAATGGCACAATTTTATTTTAGATATTTTTATTTTATGTTTCTAATTAACTCCAATGAAAATTTTATAGTAGTTATAATTGGTAACAAAAAAGGGAAATAAGGCCATGGGTTACGCTCCAGCATTATCTTCTGGTTTTAGTCAGAGAGCAGCAAAGAATTTGTTTACCCTTTGAATACACGGCTATGTAGATTTTAGTAAACTAGTCTCTTACGACAGGACGTGCTTTATACGCGGTATATTCTATAGCCCCTTACCCGCTTGCGTACCGGCCTGAAATTTGTACGATAACAAAAATCCACCCAGTTGTATTCGAGAAGTACAGTTTTTCCTACAGTACTGGTGTGTATGAAAGGTCAATACGATCAATGATTTACGAGAGTTGTCTCGAGTTTAAACAGACCACAGAGCGTACTTCAGGAAGTAAACAATCCAGATGTCAGCACTGGTGAGACTTTGGTTTGTTGCAAACGAACGAAAGTGCGCCCGGCCTAGAATATTAATTTCTATTTCAATAAAAGAAAGAAGAGAAAAAAGGAAAGAAAAAGAAACTTACAACATTAATGTGAAATAATTGTTAAATTAATAGAAATTATTTATTCAATAGCGTGATACGTTAATTCATAATATTTGCTAACATCTCACAGCAAGTGAATTCACTATTAATATTCCACCTATAAAATAATTCAAAATAAATGGCTGTATGAGAGCAGTAACTGCAAACTGCATAAAAAATAAGCCGGTTGAGTTTGCAGTCATTGTATAATATGTAGATGTTTTTATATTATGTAATCAGTTAAATTATGCAGTCTGTTTTTATTTCCTGCGGGAATCACCGCTTTTATTTTAAGTCTGATCAATCTAGGGCAGATTGAGGAGGCAGTGTGATGACTAGTACTAGGACCTACACCAATTATTACTAGCTTTAGTATTATTATTACTTCATGTAAGTATTTGTTTTCAATAAAAACGCTTAACTTAAAAATTTTTTTTTTTTTAATTATTTTTTTTTAAGTATTTAGTCTTATTTAATTGCTCGTTATTTCTTATTCTATTTAGTTATTATGACTCATCATTACAGGGATCTTTCCTGACAATTTGTACAAGATAAGTCATCAATACATAATCCTTCCAAATACTTTACTCGACTCGGCGCCACGTATGCTGTCCCTCCCCAAATCCAAAAATATTGTGATGTCACTTCTACGGACTGTATGTAATATTTGTTCCAAATATGAGCCCAAATCGGACATCATAGGTCGGTTTTCCATTCATGTATGTATTAGGTGTTCCAAATATGAGCCAAATCGGACCACATATTACGATTTTGTGAATATCTCGATCCCTGCGCCACATATCGACGATTTTTTTTCATAGGTCGCTTTTATTCTGGTGTGTATATGTTGTCCAAATATGATGCGATTGGACACAAATACGATCTTTGTGATATCTCGACCCCTTGCGCCACCTGGGCGGCATTATTTTTATTGCATTGGCATCAGGTCTGAAACCTATATTCAAAGTTTCAACATCGTAGCTTATCGGGAAGTTACTAAATTTTACCAGCCTATCAAGTCGAACTAAATAAAAACCGTTATAAACAGTGTCGTGATTCACTCAATAACATACGATAGAGGTTAAATAAAACTAATTTCGATTCACTTTTATTTTCAAGATAAATACGTAGTTAAAATGTTATTATAATTTACTTTACTTTCACTATCTTCTATTATATAGGCAAGTTGTAATTTTCGCACCCGTTCCGGCCTTAAACTATAATTCTTAGGCATTAACAATCGTAAATGCATCGATAGGTCTCTAAGGAACAGTGCAGCCATTCAACAAATTATGAAATATGAAGCTTAATATCAACTTAAAAACTACACTAATACAGATACCTAACGCTTATTTATCTATGAGACTGTTGTCACGAACACTAACGACGCTACGTGTGTTTGATGCTGGTGTGTGGAGAAAACAAGCAGGCTTCATGCAAACGAACAAAGATTGTGTATATAGTTGTTAGTTAGTAAAATTAAGTGAAATGAAATAAAATTCAATTTAAAAAAAATACTATATATATGAAAACGCTGCGAAGGAACAGAGCTAAATCAAATACCGTCTCTTTATACCATAATTCTGAGCTACTCGGAACTTATGCGTTTCTGCGCCTTAACATATGTACAATAAACGCAGATCGCCCTCTACTCATTGGTGTCTGCTATTGATAGGTCTCTCGACTTCAAGGAATACACACTAGTGGCAATCTTGGATTTGACTGGTGCCTTTAATAATGTTCCTCCGAAACCAATCACTTCGACCTTTACAAGCCTGCAATCGATGCATGCGTAGTTGAGTTGAATCACAAACTAATTACTCGCGAAGGATTAAAGCGAAAGTAGTAGGAATTCGACCCTTACACTGTCAATACAGGCATTTGCCTTAAGGTGGTGTTTACACTCCACTACTTTGGATGGTGACCGTTACCCAACTACTACGACTGATAAGGATGATTGCCTTTGCCACCGTTATTTGTATATTATGCAGCGAAAATTCCAAACTATCACCAATGCAATATAAATAAATATAGGAATGGAAAGGGAAAGAAGGTGATGAAAATCGAAAGTATAGTGCCAGTTATAGTGGTTGATTTTCAACCTTTGGGGTACTTTAGACGATTTATAAAAGCGTGTTACGTGCTGTTAAAAAGGCACACGCTTACACATATGACTAATTATTGAGCTAAAGCTAAATGCATATTTATAAAATAAAAAAAAATAAAAAATATAAGTACATATATATATACATAAAAATATCTGTAAACTTCAAATGGACTTAAGCTTTATGCCTAATTTAAAGCGCCAGTGCGCTATTCCCACGCAGATCAATGAAAAATGCGTAAAAATCGTTCGAAAATCAAACACCAATAATAAATTATCCAAAATAAATGAGGTAATACATACTTATTAGTAAGCAAGGTTGAATCGCATGACAGAATGTCCGATGCGCTTAGCAACGGAAGTGGCTTTATGACGTGCAAATAGCATATTAACCACATCATCATCATAAGAATCATGCAGCAACAACAACAACAACAACAACTGCAACAATGTCAAAAAATTACAGAGGCTGTGAACTGTCGAAAATATTTGTTTAAAAAAGCAAATTTGTATTAATAGCCAATTAACGACTCACCAACCAATCATAGCCAACAAAACGGAGAGACTAAAAATGGTTTAAACAAACACAACTACAGTTATTATAAACGGTGACGTAACAATGATGCTAAACCACATCCATGCGTGCTGCTTAAAAAATTTCGAAAAATTTTTGATTCGTCATTTTTGCCTCCAAAAAGAAATCAAAAATGCCTACATATACATATGTAAAATAGCAACAAAAAATGAATCTGAAATAAAATTAAAAAAAATTAAATTTCTTTTGAGGCACACGATACCGAACAAGATACAATAGCATTTGTGTATTAAAAGTAGGGGTTGGGAACAGATCATTTAAATATATCTGGCGATTATGGTTTAATTCCTTTTTAAGGAGGGCCATAACCCTCGGCTCTTTTGTTGGTGTAAAGGAAAGTGGACCTGTTGAAAAACTGCGACTGTCGTGCCTCTGTAGCAGTAAATTAACATAGGTTCTACCATTGCCAAAGCACTACCAAGGGGACGACCCCCTTAGAAATTTATTCTTATATTAGAAATCATATTTTCTAAAGTAGTTGAATATGCTTTTCTCGGGCCATGCACGCGACGCCTATCACCCAAGCTCTATTTACAGCTATAGTCAAGCGCATACTATGTATATTATAGGGTCTGTGTTTGGTGTACAATCACATAAATAAGTATGCATACCAAAAAATTAGAGGAAGTATGCACATTCAATGATTAGCATAACGGGAGCCCTAAAAACTACACCCGACAGCAGCATTGCATGCCATTCAGCATATACCGCCTGCAGACCCTAATGTTTAAAAATATAGTCTTAGCATCTGCAACAAGGCTTAAGCTATCGTGGCAGATTGAGTGCAGGCCACAGAAGTATAGCGCTATCTAATGGTCTATCTACATTGTCCTGTTCCTGAGCTTCGAAAGACCTCTTGGCGCAATAATAGAGCCAAAGGGTTGTCACAAGGTTGTGCAAATGGTAGAACATTATATACACGTGTATTCAGATGCAAATTAACGGAAGAGACTGGGCCTGCAATGGCTTTCAGGCGAAATTGTAGCCATAAAGAAAGCAGCATAAATTCTGGATGAAGCGTGCTTAAGCTGGAGTCGCGCTAATATATATATTTATAGTCGGGGACGATCAAGGCAATAGTCTGTCCTGCTATATGGTGCAGAAGCAGAGATCATGACAACATCAAATGAGACGGCACTGGAAGTGGTCGAGATAAAAATTCTTGGAAAAATTTACTGACCTCTATGCGTTGGCGAGTACCGGAGAAGGTCTTATTAATGATCTGTAGGAGTTTAACGCAGACATCAACGATTTAAAACACATCAGCTACCCAGGCTAGGCCATATTATACGAATGAAAGATGATGCCCTGTGCCTTGATTATTACGCTACGTTTATTTAGATTGCTGTTTTTCGAAGTTTTCGGGTTTAAGTTGTATACAATAGATAATCCAATGAGGTTATTAAAACAAATCAGCCATTGCACTGAATTCATTTAATATGACTCAACAAGCTCTCACGTATGTTTTGCATGCTATTTTTCTTTTGGCATTTTTCATCATCCTCAATACCCAATACCTTCAAACTAAAGCTTCCGTATTAATTAAGCACTTCATAAGCAAAATCGTTATCATCATCATCATCGTAATCATGACATCAAAAAGGTTACGAATTGTTGTTTTTTTCTGCACAGTATTGTGCCCTCATGGTAACAAGAGCTTAAATTAATTTAACAACAGCTTAAACGCTTAAATGAGGCATTCTGAAACGAACCGCCCGCGATGCTAAAATAAAGCTATTTACGTGTGATATTTCATTATGCGTATTCATAGCCCTATGTTTACATATGTTCTATAAATACAGGGCAGGATCTAGAACTTGTGTTCAATGAGGTCAATACTACTTTTTATATATTACCTAAAATTTTGAAAAAATTATTCGTATGGCAATTGGAACCTCTTCACTCTATCGAGCTAATAAAAAATATCGGAATTAATCTATTGAATAATAAGAAAATGATAATGTTGTTCGAAAATAAAACGATATATTGAAGACTGAAAGGAGTATTACCCTATTTCGGCGGAGAGTTCGAATACGCTCTACCTCAGAATGTATTTAGAAAACATCCTATCTTTGGACTTGATTCAAAAACGCACCATCTAAGAGTTCGGTTGTAGAATGCTCCATCTATTAAATAATAAGAAACGTTTTTATTTGTTCAATGAAAAATGTTGTTCGAAAATAAACGATATATCGAAGGCTGCGAGGAGTATCTATCCTATTTCGGCGGAGAGTTCGAATACGCTCTACCTCAGAATGTATTTAACAAACATCCTATCTCTGGATTTGATTCAAAAAACGCGCTATCTCAGAGTTCGGTTGAAGAACTCTCTATATCAAAAATTCATAACCACCTACGGCAGAATGTTTTGAACGTATGCTTAGATAGGGCTTCTTAGAGCAATCTCTAAAACAAGAAAATTTGCAAATATTTTTTTAGACAGAACATTTTTGGGGTGGCAGCCGAGATAGGGTTATATTCAACCAGCATTTGATATCTACTACAGCTATTTCTAGACAAACGCCCTGTCTCTTTCCTACGAAGAAGATTTCCAAGATCAAAGTGGTTTTGATATACATCAAGGTATCGGACACCAACATTTTTATCTTTTTTTCATTAGATTTATTTATTTTCATTATATTTGTAGTGGATATTTGGTCAAGGATACATCTTGGATAAGGTTATTATATAAAAACGTTTCTTTCTTGAAAATGAGCCAACGGCCGAGCTCTTCAAAAAAATGTTAATTAGAGCGCGATTCCCTAGAATGATACGGATCTTCCCAGGGGCCGACCAAATCAAAGAATCTTACTTAAGTTGATATTGCTAGAAAACTTATAAAAAGGTACCTCTTAACTGAATTAATATTTGAAAAACGGTTCCTTCCGGTAAGTGTACTAGGAACAGAACAAGTCGAAAAAGTTCGATTTTTTTCGCAATTCGCTTGAAAGGTACTTTTTGACGGGTTAATATTTGAAGAAATTTTCTTTCAGCGAAGTGGTCTAGGGGCCGAAATATTTTTAGATATGCTACTGATGATGTAGGCTATTCCGATCAAATTTTTGTTCCAGTGCAAATGAAAACAATCGACGTTACGCTAATAGTTACTAGCATCTTCAGGGCTAATGGTCATCATTTATTTTCAAGTATGTTTACTTACTTAAATTTACACTTATGTTAAATATTACATATTGTACCATGTGGTAACATTTCCCATGAGCAGAGCAGCCTTTATCGCCGCGATGAAGATATCTCAGATAATATGCAATGACTTGCGAGCATATAATAAAGTAACTGGTGGGGTGCCTCCAATTCTGAGCCGGCCCTGGACCATCGGTAAACAACTTTGAGAAAATATCATTCATTTTTCTCACCATTTATAAGTTTAAAGGTGTTGGTGTAAACATGTGTGTAATGTGTACAACAATGTCTGTTAATACAAGGGATAACGAATTCGGAATTTTTTGCTGCTCGGGATTTTCGGGATCTGAAAGTTCAATCCCGCGATCAGACTATATAGATTTCTTCATGATTTTTGACAAAAGTTGCAACACAAATTTAGCCTCATGTGTAGATATAATACAAAATCAAAGGTTATAATTTCTCAGATTTTATTTTCATTTTGACGAAAGAAAGATCTCATACCCTTCATGATTCATGAATGTAGCTGAACATTAATGTATTGAAATTTCAAATAATCATAAAATCTGATCAATCAGTTGTATGGGATATATTATACATATATATGAGCTTTCTAAACAGTTTTGTAGACAACAATTTGTGCTTTATGTGTAAACAGCCTGTGAAATTTTAAGCTTCTAGCTGTTAAAAAGAGGAATAAATTACGTGCAAACCTTTCTTCGAACAATCGGTTGTATGAAATAAATATTATATGTATGACCGATCTTAACGATTTTTTGAGAAAGGTATTACGTTAAACATCTTATCTGAACAATCGGTTGTATCGCATATATTATATATATGACCGATATTAACGATTTTTTCAGACAATAACATATGTCGTCGCTTGGAGGCATTTTGGAAAATTGTTAAGCTTCTAGCGGTTTAAATGAGAAGAGAAATTACGTTAAACCCCTTATTTGGACAATCGGTTGTTTGAGATGTATATTATATACATGATCGATCTTGACAATTTTTCAGACAACAATGTACGATTTATAGATATGTAATCATCCTGTGTAATTTCAATCTTCTAGCTTTTATAATAAGAAATAAATTACAAAAAAACCTCTTTTCGGTTGTTTGGGGGATACATGCTATAGTAGTCGCGCCGGTCGGTTCTGTCAAATGATCAATTGGGCATCCAAATATAACAGCTGACCAAATTTATCAAGTTATCTCAAAGATTTGAGGACAAGATTGCGTTCAAGCAGACAGACAGACGGACGGACGGTACACTTTATTGGTGGGTCTATCTCTTCTCCTTTAAAAACTTATAATTTTAAGATTCGTGACAAATATATTAAATTTCATGATAAGTATAAGATACAAATAAATAAGTTGGGGAAAAACACATCTTCAGAAGTAAACATATTTTTGGTACCACAAGTACAACACTTAGACGATTTCTCAGAGGCAAAACAAAGATCTTCTAAAAAATAGGAATGGAATTCGAAGAAGATGAGTGATACTTTCAGGCAGAATAACGATCTTAAAAAAATCTAGATGCGACACGAAGACGGTTTTTTGCTATCTTGGGTATGAATACCTAAAAACTTTACGTGCTGTGACTGTTTTGACTCCATATTCAGGTTTAATACGTCAAAACCTTCGAAAGCTATAGTCCTGTACATTTTTCGCGGTTTTAGACACAAATATCTCGAAAACATCAAAAAGTATGGACGACCTGGTTTCAGATTAAAGTTTTGTGCATTAAAAGACTTTAAAAAATATTAGTAAAATTCTTGCCACAGACTTTTTTTTATTTTTCTTTTTCAGTGTAATGCTTGATTTGCTTTTAAATGGGGATATCCTGTGAAAAAATTTTAAACTATTTAAATGGTTATTAATATACTATTTCAAACAAATCCGCGACTAAAGCCCAATAGTCCCGGGATTGCTGCATCTAAAAAATATCGGGATCCTGCAATCCCGGGATAGTCATCCTTAGTAAATATATATATATGTTTTGCTAGTAAATCTGTCGTTTCACCGGTACGAATTTCATAATGAATGAAATTTAATAACCACGCTTGCTGGCTTTGTTGTGATTATTTTGCGATGTGTCATCACATCGCTATGAGAAACCATATCATATGAATTCGACAGAGGTACATGTGTTAAACACTACTATTTGCCAAGATGCGAATGACTCGTTGTGATTAAATGAATTGCTTCTGTTGTGGCAGCCATGGTATAAAGGTAAAGAGGAGAAAAGGTCACAGCCGAAGTGCTGGATTAGTGGTGCGAAAGAGTTTGTACCGACAGATAATGTCGTTGGAAATGTTAATGCCATAAAGTTTTACAGCGCTTACAAGATGACAGTGGAGAAAAAATATAATATAAATATAATATTATAAGTTCTTCTTCTTTCAAGGACTCAGTAAAATAAATAAGTACATAGATGAACTGCGATAACAAAAAATATAAATTTTCCGAAAAAAAAGAACGGTCAAAGGGGCAACTTTTTTGTTTCCACTACCGAAAAAGTTAGCCTTCGTGATATAACATACCAAAGGTGAGTATGCGAAATAACTTTTCGGTGACTCTCAATATGCCCATTTTAAGTAGCAAATATAAGCTGGCTGGTTAATAATGATCTAACCTTGACGGAGTTTGGTAGGCAAACGCGCTTCCAATACAAAACGAGAGCCGCCGGCCGGTACTATATATTAGAGCCTACGATTTCTCGAACTTGTTCGGGAAGAGATTTCTCGCGAGTCTCGCCTACTCGTGAGATTCTCGAATCTCGCATTACTCGTAAGGCTCGCGAGCTTCTCGACTTTCAATTCTCGCGAGATTCTCGAATCTCGAAATACTCGTATACTCGCGAGCTTATCGACATTCAATTTAATCGATTCATTGGCTGTTTTACATAGACCTTACTAAAAACACGAAATGTATAGAATACTGCCAATGCAGCGACTGAATTGAAAGTCGAGAAGCTCTCGAGTATTCGAGATTGGAGAATCTCGCGAGAATTGAAAGTCGAGAACCTCGCGAGTATTACGAGTATTTCGAGATTCGAGAATCTCGCGAGAAGCCGTGTGCTCGATTCTCGTTAAAAAAAAATAAAATATTGTGAACAAAATTATATGTATATAATAAATATGTTTTGAGTTAAATGTCATTGAAAAGCAATATAATAAAAAAAAATCACAAGTAAAAAAACCAAGTGCAAAATACTGTCCATACAGCAATTAAGTTTATGTCGAGAGCTGCGAGAATACTCGACCGAGAATAAGTCGAGTTCTCGATTTCTCGGGTCTCGAAAATGTCGCTTGTGTTCGAGAAGAAATCGTAAGCTTTACTATATATAGAACTGAACAAAACCTTTTGACGACAGGTTCATACCAATAATTAGATATCTAATGTATAGCTGCTACCAACACCAGCATTTTTTTATGTATAGCGTCTAGTGAGAAAACAACATTGAAATAACATATATGATAGATTGTGCGAAATCAATAACTAGTCTAAACAATGTTATAATATACAACTAGGCAACCAAAATATTTCACATATTAACAACATTTAATTACGAACAAAGCGATATTATTGACAGCTTTATTTTATTTCTTAAGCTAACACTTTGACCATCGTTTTTTTTGTGAAAAGTAAAATGTTTGTTGCCCTATTTATTAGCTACTGAAATTGCAGTGAAATTTGTAGTCGTAGTTAATTAACTAAATTCTATTTTTTTTTCACCAGCATTATAAATACTTGTGTGAAAAACATAATTTTTAATTTTAAGAAATTATTGCCACTAATTTGTTGCTATTAATTTACCCACTTGACTCAAATAAAATAGATTACCTACACTAGTCTGCACTCGAGCCACCTTAAAAAGAGCTCTACATTCAAATATTTAATCGTGATATTAGCTAACTGGGATAGTTGGCATAAGATCAACGGCCATGACGTCAATTGACATTATGACACATTCAAATGGGTACAAAGTCAATTGAAGTTATGAGCATATGAAATGGTCACTATGTCAAAATTTCAAATGATTACAATATCAACGCTACAAACCGTATCCAAAATCTTAAAAATCAAACTGTTTTATCAAGTGGACATAAAATCAATTATTTTGTTTCCCACCACCACGTATGACAATATTAACAAATGTTGGATTACAGTTACTTTTTATTTAATATTTACTTTTTTTGTTTTCGCTATATCTTGTTCAGTTGAATGAAGAGAGAATTTTTTATGCCACATTTTTGAATACCGCGCTCCTCTCCTTCTATGTTTTGGTTACATTCTAAACTATTTCCAAATAGATTTTAGAAAAAGTTAATTGGAAGTTAGATACTCTATTGGATTTTCGAAGGTGTCAATTAGATTTTGGAATTGCTAATTGGATTTTCGAAGGCTTCATCAGATTTTAGAATTGTTAATTGGATATTAGAAAACGTCATTTGGATTTAGCAAGTATTATTGGATTTTAGAAAACATTATAAATGTCAAACTTACCATTTCTGAATCTAATTGATCCTTTCTAAAATCCAATTTGTGTTAAAATAAATTTGAAATAGTGAGAAACAAGCAGTTTTTTCTAACCCAAATACATTTTCTAAATTCCAATTGACAGTTTTAAATTTCAACTGACGCCTTCGAGCATCCAATGAAAATTCTAAATCCAACTCACGCTTTCGAAAAGCCAACTAAACTGATTTATAACCCAAGTACCTCATGTTCTAGGCTTTTAGATCGATATGTTATTCAAGCATCTTTTTTTAATATATATTTCTTTAATATATCCTCTGCTACGTACAAGTCAATTCTCTGACGCTTAAAATCTTTATAGCTGAATACTGCAAGTCACCCCGGAGTGCCCTGCACTTTTACTTTTCACTGACAGGTGTTACATAACATTTTTATCTGGAGCTAAATAGATTGGGAAAAAAAACTTGGCGGAAAGCGCCATTGTTTCATTTATTTATATTAAATTTAATAAGTAAGACAATTTTTGTAGAGACCGCCCATTATACACTCTTCCCATTAATGTTTTTTCTTTGTTGCATTGACTTTGCAAAAAACAAAAATATTCTACAAAAGAAATTTTTCGAACAATATATAAGTTAAATATAAATATTTCTCTTCAAAGTCTCGAAAACGACAATATTTCTGTGCAATGGCAGTACTCTCTGCTATTGTCCCTGCAATAAATTCGATTAGTCTAGATAGAGTTTGAGATGGGTCACAAAAAGAACATTCGACTATAGCTTTTTTTAATCTTGAAATATCTACTTTTGGGTTGAGCTGATCCTTACTGTTTGAACATGTCTTATGGATAGTCTAATTGTACTTTTTTATGCCTGAACGGGTGTCGTCGGACTGGCCCTCTTTATATCCCCACACTCAAAAAAACAAGTAAAATCGTATATGATATTTCGCAGAGGGTGGTGTGTAGAAGTCCACGTAAGCGGGGAAAGCTTTTGATCGCCATTCACCAGGGAACGACCAGAGTGACTCTTTTGCATACTGTCAAAGCAGACATTATATCTAGTCGCTTGTGGCTAATTATTATCTGTATAGCCAATAATTTATAATACATTTGGTGGTGAGCTAATGTGACAAGGTTACAGCCTAGGCCTAGCTGCGGGATTCTATTTGCAACCGCTTGATAACCATGAAGAATATGGGCATATGTCTTCGATCAAGCAGTTCACTTTTTACCTCATCGCCACTGAGCGGGTTGCGTGCTAGGCTTGGGATATGCCATGAAAAATCACATTTCAATAAAAATGCCAATCAAGCCTCGGATAAAGAGAAACCCTTTTTTGATTACGACTTCGACAAATGTTTAAGGGCTTACGATTTAATAGCAAGCACCTGAAATAACTGTTCCCTTAATCGGACTGAATGGAAAAGAATGTGAGAACAGTGGGATCATATATCTAAAGCACTTCATGCTGCCGCTGAGGGAAAAATTGGTTACAGGTGATTATGGGAAAACAACTCGTACGATGAAGAATGCCGTGTTGCAACCGAAGGATAGGACGCTGCCTGATGCAAAAAACAGAGGCGAAAGGCTTGAGCAGCCGGCCGCCATGAATAACGCCCGCACATTTTACCAAAAACTCCAGTGACGGTTTTAAGCCCAGGGAAAACTGCTGTCGAAATGAAAACGGCGACCTGATAGCCGATTTACAGAGGGTGTTTACTAAGCGCTGCTGAGCTCCTAAATAAAGAGAACGATGAACGCCCAAGGGGCGGTGAACGCCAGAGGAAGAACGGTGATGATAAAATCTATGATGATAAAATAAAATTTCTCCACACGACTATGAGCAAGTAAGAATAGCTATAGCTAGATTTAAAACAAAAGAGCCGTGGGAGCTGATGGATTGCCTGCAGAGCTATTGAAATACACACAAAAGTTGGCAAGGCAGATGCATTAACTTCTATGCAATATACGGTAAAGCCCAGCGATTGCAATCTGAGTGTTCTTTGCCCAGTCCATAAGAAGGGGATCCTGCAACCTGCGTCAACTATCGCAGAATTAACCTTATTTCGATCGCATATAGGGTCCTGTCAAGCATATCGTGCGAAATGTTGAAGTCCATCGTTAATCGGCTGATTGAACATTATCAGCTCGGCTTCAGACCTGGTAAATCTACCATCGACCAAACTTTCATTATGCGCCAAGTCTCGAAAAATCCGATAAAAAGAATTTACACACATCTGCCTTTCTTCTGTTTTAAAGCTGCCTCCGACTATGTCTTTTTGTCTGAATTTGGTTTCCCCTGGAAAACTTATATGGATGTGCGAAATTACGTTGAGCAACACCATCAGCTCAGTCAGAACTGGGAAAAACCCTCTCCGAGCCATTTGAAACTAAAGTAGGCTTCAGATAGGATGCCCCATATCGTCTGAATTCGTAATTTGATGCTAGAGAAAATTATACTAACTGCAGAACTTAACCGCTCTGGAACAATATTCTACAAAAGCGTGTAATTACTGGCGTCTGCTCAAAAACAAACGGAAACAAAGGGGTGTGATGGTGAATAAGGACATCAGAACCTGCCCACGGAAACAGAAGTAGAAGGCGGACCCCAATCCGCTGGAAGCACGAGGTAGAAAAGGTTTTTAAATTATCTGATGTTGCCAATTGGCGGCATTTATCCCAGCGAAGAAGCGACTGGGAAGACTTGTGAGCCGGCCATAACCGTTTTAAAAACGGTTAAAGCGCCAATTAAGTAATTAAGTAGAAAAACAAACAAATTAACGCGGGTAAGTAATCCCAACGAAACACGTTCACGTAAAAGATCAATGGCGATCTATTATAGCCAATGTAGATGAAAGGTATTAATTGCGGGTTTTGCAGGGATATGTCACTCTTGCGTACTAGAACACCTAAACAGTCTACCGTTATGAGTATCACCAATAATTTTGTAGTAGATATGGCAGCATTATCTTTATGGTTTATGATAAGAGAACGACGACATGGGATTTACTTTTTTTATATTATTATTACAACTCAATCGTAACATGAAAATAAGTACTAACAAGAAAGCGGATAAGAGATATCAAATTTTTAAATTTGTGGAGTATATATAAAAAAGTGCTAACATAATATAGCAAACAGTTACTATTGGGCAGAAGGTCAAACAACTTCCAGCTCGAACCAATTGTTTAAGATTGTATATTGAACGTGATTGTGTTAGTATTTTTGATTGTGTAGAAAAAAATGTCGAGTGTACAGTGATTTGGAATTTGCAAACTAACGAAGTATATATATATTTTTTTTATACAAGTGCGATATGGCAAGAACACTTAACAACAACTAAATTGAAGTGTGTGTGCACAGCGAAAAACTGCAAAAACAGACTTGAAAAGAAGACAGGATTTTGAAAAGCGGTCAGAGATGGTTACACACAAACAAATTTTTTGGACGAAACTACACTTTGTCGTGTTGTTCTTTATAAACACCAAAATAGTGTGAGTTTCATGTCCACTAAGTGCTGAAACTGTTCTTAAATAGAATTTAAAAACGATAATAATAATAAAAACAAAAAATAATTATTGAATGTTGCTTCGGTCGGAACCCAGAACGTGCGTTAAAAGACGGGTCACAGCAACCACTACACCACTGCGGCTTGCTGCTGATATTTGGCCGTTAAGAAATATAACGATCAACAGCGTTGACTTCAAAATTAGTTTTTCATATCACTCCAAAAAGTGTTAACATTGCCAAAATTTCGCGAAAAGAGGAAAAAGCGCGATAACTCACTATCAAAGTCTTGAAAGTTGATATGTGTGTTGACTTATAACAAGAAAAAGAAGTTTGAAAAAATTGTGGATTATGCATCATATTGATATTTGTAACTTTTCATTACTCTCCTATATATACTTGTGAAAATTAACCAAATCTAACGCCCTTTACTGTATTATCAGACATTATATTTGGTACAATTTCATCGTAAATTTTGATTTTGCTATATTTTGTGATAACTTTAAATTATTTTAGAAGATACTAGTAGGCGTTGCTCTGCCATAGCTTTGGTCTCTCTGCATAATTCTTACGCAATTTTTACCTCTTTCTCTCTCTTCTCCTCTCTCCCCCTTTTCGTTATTTTTTTATTCACTCTTCCCACTGCCTTTTCATTTTTTGGGGCTCTTTCTCTCTATTTGTCTTTTTCGTCACTTCTTTTCCGCTCAATTTATCCATATCTATATATCTTCATCTAAGCCTATCTCTTTCTCCTTCGCTCTTTTCACTTCTTTCTAGTTCATCTTGTTTTTCTCCATTTTTTCCCCGTCCCAATCACACCCCATGTCCAACTCCCAGTGCCAGTCCCAGCTCCAGTTCCAGTCCTAGCCCAAATTCCAGTCACAGTCGGTACTGCTCTTTCTCCCAAAAAGAGTGCCATACATATTTATCTAGGCAAAGGGCTACCTATATGCTCAATTTAAGGTAAACCGAACAAGAACAGAATTTGTTCAAATAGATCGGGCCCTGGTCCACTTCCCTGAAAGGAACTTAACAGGAACGCTATTCTTTCTTTCAAGTTGGACGAAAATTTGATTGAATCGGGTCAATTAGCTTAGGAGTCTATCGCGCACAAACAACGTGACACGAAATTTGTAAATGTTAAGATAGAAATTGAAGTAAGTACAAAGGTAAGACCATATCTAAATCAAGTTGAAGAATTATTAGATAACAAGCTGAATACTATAAAATTTAGGGAAATCTGTCTATTTTTGTTGAGCTGCAAACCCATCCCAAAAAAGATTTTCGGAAAATTTTAAATGAAGGTGTCAAAATTTTTATATCGAATTTTCGGATTTTTTGGAACAAAACAAAAAGGGGTTCCGCAAAAACACGAAGTTCTAATTTTATTTGGAATATTCAGAAATTTTTGAGTATGGGTCTTGCTTCTGGCGCATTGAAATTTTGAAATTTCATTCAACAACAAATAAGGCGCTATAACCTCCAAAGAAATTGTAGGCCGAGATTCTCTTCTAATTTACGTCGAGCTGCTTTCAATTTCTCCTGAAAATAGGCGGGGACGGGACCAACTCGTTTTATGCCGACTCCGAATGGATCCTGCCAGGAAGATGAGTTTTCACTGAAAGCTTTATATGGCAGAAATCACTGGGAGTGCTTTCAAAACACTGTCTTTTTCTTCTAACTGAAAAACCTCATTTATTACTTAAAATTAAATATTGCTTTGTCTGGGGCGTGAATCCAAGATCTTTGGCTTAGTGGCGGAGCACGCTACCATCACACCAACGAGGTCGTTCAACAAAGTACAAGTAAAAGCCTCTCAAAATTTGGATTTCTTTAAGAAATCTTAGTTCATTTTTTATAATAAATAATATAAAAAAATTTAAAATAACTTGTTGGACTAAATTTAATGGACAAACAACATACTCCAAACAATTCCGAAAACTCTATAACAAAATTCGAAAATCTCATAAAGATTTTAAAACATTTTTCGATGTTAGAGTTTCTTCGAAAAGTTTTTTAGACATGTTTGGCCAATTCAGCTACAAAATTAATCGAGAAAGAAAGTTACTGATAGCATTTAAAAACAAATTTGTTTTTCTAATTTCGTGTTCGCAACTGTACATTTAAAAAAATAATCAATAAGGCCTTGACAAGTTATGAACCTACCACAACATTTTGCGACACCAACAAATAATCACATCATCAACTTTTTTACCGAATACCTTTTAGCCGGCGCCCGCTAAGCTTAATGGCATACGAGATATCCATACATCCAATATAACTATATGTAAAAATGAATAAACCACCAACAAAATAGTACCCAAAATCGTACCAGTTTTATGCAATCAAATTTTTAAAAGTGGATGCATATTTGAGATTCGTTTTCTATAAGAGTGCTACAAAATCTTACATTTACCGTGATATTGGATGCGATGAAAAACGCGCCAAAGTCATTTTTTTTAGATTCAATTGTATTTATAATTTGATATTTTATATATCTGACTACTGCTCAAAATGTTAAAGTATTGACCCAGACTTTGAGTTAATTCTTATAACGAATTTCTTTTTGTAAACCAACCAAAATCCTTAAACAAAAACTATGTTTCCATTAGTTTGTTTGTGTGTTCGCTGCCAACCGTACATGCATGCGTTCAGCAAGAAAATTCCACCACATCACATATTGAATAAGAACAAATGGAGACCAGCTAGCGAAGCATATACTTCATGCAGTGGTGATTCCGTTGTCACATACACATTTTTGCAACAAAAGCGAACCATTTCTTTAAATGCTCTTCTGTTGAAACTTTTAATGATTGATAACTGCACTCGGCCGAGTTTGTTAAAATTTCCAGGATATCTATATAGAAAACAAGACAGTGTTCCTGTAAAGTATTTGTCGGAAACAGGACCAGATTCTTGAAAATTATGTTTAGCATGCGACTGCATACATTGATAGCTATTTGCCTACACAATGAGGTACCAAGGACACTTTTTGTCTGGGTGGCGCAGTAACGAAACGTGCCCTTTTTTGTAATTCGAAGGAAGGAGAAAGAGAATGAGAAACAAAAAGAGTTTGACAAAATAGAGATATGGAGGGAGAAGGAGATAGAGAGCGAGAGAGAGTATGGAGAGAAAAAGACATAGAAACAAAGAGAGGATAAGTGGGTAATATTCTAATCACCCAATTTTTTGTCAAATTTTTTGTGTAACCTGTGATAAGCGCGACAAGCAGCTTAGAATTTCGGACAGAATTTTTTGCTGGGTCATGTTAAAGTTTGTTTGTATGTTCATACATATGTAGTTATGTATACGAAATATTTTAGTTTGTTTATTTTTGTTATGAAATTCAATTCAAATTTTAGCACGCCCGCAATGATTTGTAATTCAAATGCCAGACAGACGGCTGGCGATTAAGGCTAAGTGGAGGAAATAAGAAACAAAATTAAAAACCGCTGAACTTGGTTGAACTGACTTTTGACATATTAACATATATACGAATGTATAAATATAGACGTAGATGTAAGATTTTGATACGTCATCAACTTGACTAAGTATTTGTCGGCAGCTTTGATATTTAAATTGATTAGTTTTTTATATTTTAGCTATTGACGTGGGACATGTCTTTTAATATACTTATGTAAATGTGGCATAAAGCCTACGCTGGTTACAAACTATATATAACTTAGCAAATATGAAATCTTCTATACTTAAATCAACATCAATCAGTTATTCTTTTCTTCTCTAAAGGTTTAGGTTAGGCTGAACAGGCTTGTGAGGACCGCACATAGACTGAATGAGTGCATAGTGTTACCAGAAGTTTGTTTAACGACCAAACTGAAAAGCCCTACCAAAAACCAGGACCTATTTTATAAAACAACTACAGACCCTTTGCAATTACGAGAAGCTTTTCACTTGCTGCTGAGGTCTTATCGTTGCCTTTGATGTACGTATATTGTATTTGAGATAACAGTTTTCCATCCATGTTAGACCCAATGCAAGCATCTATCAGCCTCTCAAAGGTTTCGAGTTGAAATATTTTAGGCTAATGGTCCTCTAGTCCGTAGTCGAAAAAATTTTAAAAATCGCGAAACTATTAAACCAATTCCGACCATGCAATGTGTGACAAGTTGTTTTTTTATTTAGTAAGCGGCCCACGTACTGTGATGGCAGCGTACTACGCTAACCACAACGAAAATCCTGGTATAAAAGCCTGAGAAAACCAGCCTCAGAATCTTTAGAAAAAAGTTTTTATTTGTGTTTAATTTTTTTTAACAGGGCTGTGGCTAATATTTGATAAACTATTTTTTGTTGATTTAACTGTAAAATCGTTTAACCCAGAATCACCCTCACTAGGGTAGGCACCTTGTCGTTGGTGTGAGCGCTTAGCCGACCTCCATAGCGCCCGACTATGAGGCGGAGTTGTTTCGGACTGGCATCTACGCCGTTTCGCCTCATGGAGGGCGAGCGGGATATCGGTGACCAAGAAATGCTAACCCCCTAATCCAGGGTGTTATGCGGACCGTGCATATTGGACAATTTGCAGCCAGGGGATAAATTCGGCTGTATTCGAACGGAGCCTTCTCGATACAGGGACACCTCGGGAAGTATTGGTGGCCTTACCACAGTAAGAGGCGCTGCTGTCGCTGCCGGTCTTTCCCCGTATATAATACTGGACCGCTGAGCCCGCCTTGTCGGACAGGTGATCGTGCGACTAGATGAATGACTCATTACCAAATTGTAATAAGGAGGATGATAAGAGGAGAACTGAGTCGCAAGCCAAGGACGACAAATACGCGTTAAGCGATGCGTCGGACTCGGGGAGCGAGAGTAGTGCTTATTCAATGAACTCCATGTTGGAAAAGCACACAAATGAAAACGGAGTAGAAGATTGGAGAAGGGCACGGAGCATAGGAAATAAAAGAGCTCTCTCGCAGTACCATGCAGCACTAAGAATTGTCCAACGCCTGGGAGCAGTGGTCGACCCAACAGAAATGGAGATCGAGCGCTTGGAATGGGCCCATGAGGCGGTAGAAGTAGGTCGAGGGCAGTTCAAAAGGTTTGCTGCTAGAAACCCTCGGTTCTGCAACGGGTACGAGGAGGAAGAAGCGTCGAATGGCAGAATGAAGAGGCAACGTTCGGCGGAAGGCGACAAGCCTGCTTTCAAGAGGCAGAAAGGACCCAGTCCCAGAGCCGCGAGGCAGGGCAGTCGCATAGACAAGACAAGTAGGCCCAAAGCTGTAAGACAGATGGGCCCCCATAGCGAGGTAGCAACTACCTCGAAAGCTGCGAGTCAGAGGGAAGTTCCAACTACGGAAGTAGAAGATAAGCTAAAGGGAGATAACGTTAAGACCCCGGCTTTCTCGGGGGCGCCAAAAGGAGATAACGCTAAGACCCCGGCTTTCTCGGAGGCGCTAATGGAAGTTAGAGCTAAGACTCCGGCTTTCTCGGAGGTGCCAAAGGGAGTTAACACTAAAACGCCGGCTTTCCCGAGAAGATGAGTGATGTGGCAAAGCAGTCATTGACTATGGCGCTGGCTGATCGTAGCAGTCCTTTCGGACAGATGACTAGTGCAAGGTGGAGATCTGTAGAAAGGGAGCTTATTAGCTTAATGCTTAAGTTGATGCGGGAACAACCAAGAAAGCCCCTTCCAACCTTTGATTCGGGGGGATGGTATAATGGTGTGAAGATGATAGCGTGCGACAACATCGCGAGTTTGCGGTGGCTGGAGGAAGTGGTTCCAAACCTCCAAAGGCAAGGCACGAACGCGCGGTTTGAAGATAAAGCGCAAATCTCCACGGTACCAAAAGTTAAGGTATGGATACCATGCGTGATGAAGTCGGAGGATACACTGCGCATTCTGCAGGATCAGAATCCGAACATACCGACACAGGATTGGAAGGTACTTACTGTATCTCGGCCTACGGAGGAAGGTCAGTTCTACACCTTCCAAATAAACAAACAAGCGGAGGATATATTGTACACGCGGGTTGGAAAAATGTCCTTTGGTACATGAAAAATTTAGATGCGACTCAGGAAAAGAAGTCCCGAGGATAAAATCGTAACACGCTAAAAGTAGGAGAAATCGAAAAGGGCCTCAAAAGCCTAAGAGAAAAAAAATAGGTGAAGGTAGCCGACGTCAATACGAAGTTGTTAGAAGAGGACCTAGCCAGATGGTGCTGTGAGTTGCACAGAGGAACACCCGGCACAACAGTTGCAAGAGACTGCCCCCTTTCAGCTGCCCCTTTCGAACATACTAAACCAAAAGAGCAAGGATGCAAATGCGCACCACATTGCGTGGGGAGGAGCAGATACGAACGAGAGAGGCGAATCTCTATTTTGTTACATCCTGCAAACTAATTTGCAGATAGCCAACAGGGGAAATGTCCCTACATACATTGGTCCAAAATCCAGTATTGTTTTGGATATTACACTCCAGGGCGAAGAGAATCTCATGGAAAAGTTTCTGTAGGGACATAGAGTGCTCCACCGAATCCGCACGTTTGAGAAAAGTCCTAGCAAGGGCAAATATAGTCCAGGGACTAATAAAGAACGAGAACGGGGAATGGTCACGTAATAGTGAGGAATCCCTTGAGGTGCTTCTCGATACACATTTCCCATCGGGAGATGGTTTAGAAGAGTCAGCAGACAGCACTCACACTTCGATCACGGAGCGGGTAGTGCCGGTCTAGGCGATCGATACCAAGATCGAATGGGCAGTGAAGACGTTTTCTAAGTTAAAATCGCCGTGCCCAGATGGTATATTCCCGGCCATGCTACAAGTTTCAAATAGGGCGGTTGTGGAATGGTTTAAAATAATATTCGATGGGTGCATAATACAAAATTATGTACCGCACTCTTGGAGAACGTCGGTAGCTTCCTACCAAAGGCGGGGAAGATCGGTCACGTGTATCCCAAAGATTATGCACCCATTAGCTTAACATCATTTCTGCTCAAAACCTTTGAGAGGCTGATAGATATGTACATATCCATCGTGGATGAAAAGCTGCTCTCCAAAACACAACATGCGTATACCAAAGGCAAGTCGGTAGACACCGCATTGCATAGGGTGGTAATAAGCGTAGAGAAAGCCCTGGAATATAAGGAATATGCTCGAGTCTTCTCAGACATTGCCGGGGCTTTCAATAGTGTTTCTAAATGGGCGATTATGGATGGTCTTAATTACATTAAAGTACATCCAGCCTTAACGAGATGGATCGGCTGCATGTTAAATTGCAGAAAGATTACATCAAAATGGGGATTGTACGAGGTCACGAAATCAGTGGACAAGGGAACGCCGCAGGGAGGGGTGCTATCACCTCTGCTGTGGACACTGGTCATCAACAAACTGTTCAGGCGATTTGATGAGTGACCCCTAAAACTTACGGCTTACGAGGATGACGTTGCAATTGTCATAAGTGGAAAGGGCTTCCAACGATTAGCTCTTTGATGGATCGGGTGCTTCGGGATATTCATACCTGGGCATCATATGTCGGGTTGAAAGGCAACGTGGATAAGAAGGATATGGTCTTGTGTACAAAGAGGTACAAGGTTTCAAATTGGATCAGGCCTAAGTTAGGAGGGGTGACCCTACAGGAGAAACCTTGCACAAAGTATCTAGAAGTCATCCTAGACAGTAAGCTGTCATGGAAGCTCGACGTTGAGGAGAGGGTGAAGAAGGCTTCAACGGCACTTTATGCATGTAAAAGAATGCTGGGGTGTACGTGGGGCTTATCGCCCTCTCTTTCTCATTGGGTTTTTACATCGATTGTAAGCCCTAATCTATACTATGGAGTTCTTGTTTGGTGGAAAGCCACACAAAAAGCAACCTACCTCAAAAAATTAGAGCCCTGAAAACAACCCCGACAGCTGCACTGTATAGCATCTCCACATTCCACCTGTAGGCCTGGTAGCAAAGAACATAGCGTTAACAACTGCAACCAGGCTCGGTGCCTCGGTGTAGCTTGAGCGCCGACCATACGGCCATAGTAGTATAGCGTCATCAATCACAAGACGAACAGACCACATGATTCCCTATCTGCGCTTCGAGGGCGATCTTAAGGTCACAATAGTGGTAGACGGTTCCAAGGTAGTGGTAGGAGTAGGGTCTGCTGTATACTGTGCTGATCCGTAAATAAATAGATCCTACAGGCTAGCGGATTACTGTAGCGTTTTCCAAGCGAAAATAGTAGCCGTAACCAAAGCAGTAGAAACCCTGGAAGAAATAGCCCAAGCTGCAATCGTGTTATCTTTTATATTGACAGTCAAGCAGCAATTAAGGCAATAATCTCGCATAGCACAGCATCTGTAGACTCATGACGGGTATTCTGACTGGACACTGCCTTCTGGCGTCACGTGCTTTTAAATTAGGCTTGGTAGCAGATGTAGGAAGTGCGGGCTGGAGGAGGAAACGATCGAGCACGTTCTGTGCTCTTGCCCTGCGCTTGCCAGGCTAAGACTCCAGCTATTAGGAGTGATACAGCTGTCAGACCCAGAAGCAGCAAGTGGCTTAAATCTAGGAAGCTTCTAGTATTTGCCAAGAGGACGAAGTTATTTGTAACATAGGTCCTGGTTTTTGATAGGGTTTTTCAGTTTTGTCGTTAAAACAAACTTCTGGTAACACTACGGACTTATTCAGTCTATGTGAGGTCCTCATGGACCGGCCAGTTCAACTTAACCTAACCCAGAATCAAAAACTTGTTTGAATTTGCGATAGTTTGGTTGAATCTACCAGTTTTTTTCTTCTTTCAGTGTTCTCAGTGCTCATGCACTGGTTCTACCCCTTATGTACGCAAACCTTTTACTACTCCGATCAAATAAGATTACAAATATTTAATAGGAATATTAACTGTTGTGTTGTTTTTTGTTGTTTTGTTGTTCTTTTTTTGTATAAATAAGTAACTGCTCTCTTTTATCGGTGAATTATTGAAGATGAGTTTCCGACTAATCGTTCCGATATCATAAACATTTAAAAATCTAATCGCGCCCCACAAAAAATAAAAATGAATATTCCTCTCTCCCTCTTCATCCCCCCGGAAAGACCACTGTTTTTCTGAAACAAAGAAAGCTAGCAACTTCTTTCAATATCTTTATGTTTCGTCTACCAATATTCATTTTTATTCAAAGGTCCGTTCACTAAATCTATCCCTTATTTCAAAAATCGAATATTTTTGCTTCTCAGATCGCATCACATCATAACATCGCATTCAAAAATTGCTACGTCATGACTCTCTTTAAGCTACAAAAGCACTGATTTATTGATGTTGGATCTCCCGATTGTTTGTACAGCTATCACAAATCTTTAAAAGCCCAATACCGCAAAAAAATCAAAACATTTACATTTCTTTACCCCTGCCCTTAAAGTTCTTCAAAGGCTCAAAGAGTACAAAAGCTTGCTATGCTTTCACTTCGTTTAACTACGAACGCTAAAAATATTAACTTAATTGTCCGTCTGATTGCTTGTTGGTTGGTTGTTCGATTCGTTGATTGTTTGGCTCTTCGCATTCGTCAGCAAATCGCAATGTGTGACTAATCTAAAATTTCTGGTGAAATTCACAGGAAATTGCTTTATTGCTTGTTAATGTTGTAGAAATTGTCGCTCGCCAAAAATTATTATTCAGCACCCAATCAACGTCATGGCGCTACGGTTACATACGATGTGACTACGGTCAATGCTTAGATTGCAATGTGGGCGCGATCATTCGCCTAAATTTTAAAAACACATTGAAAATGTGTTTGTGTGAGCGTGTATGCAGGGAGGGACGGTTTTTTTATGTTAATAGCACACAAATATTTAATTCGGCTCGGGACGCATTGGCAACGCGTGGTATGAGCGATTCTTTTAGTGGCAACTGTTTAATCGATCGGCAGAGAGAGTAATATGCGGCAAAATACCATGGAGTGAAATATACGGAACACACTGGGATTAGACTTTACATTAAATAACTGAGCAGTCATTTTTTTCGCTACTCAACGTGTTTGTTAGACTGTTAGAAAGTTCTTTAAGAATGTACAAATAAAGTCTGTGTTCGCTGAAAGCGCCTATTATACCTCATTATTTGGCACTTAACCATGTCAATGGTTTTCGTTATCACACATAGCGCAGTCAGCTGCTTATTCTTTTTTACGCTGGAGACTCAAAAAGATCTTACTACAGCCAAGGGAGTACTAATAAAGTCAGGTGGTTCAGACCAAACACAATATTTCACTCAGCACACAGGAGAGTAGTAGCCAATTTTCCCGCACTTCCACACGAAGACATTTTTGTCCATTGTGAGTGCCCTCAGTAAATGCCAGGGGCCGCACATTCGTACAACCAGATTAATTCCTAGTGGTCATCAGCGAACCACTTTCTTTCTCTGATAAACCTAGGTTAGGTTAGGTTGAACTGGCCGGTCCATGAGGACTGATAAACCTAAGTAAGCGTGAAAAATCCACTTTCCCAACCTTTGCCCAACTTTCGAAATACCGTGTGCCCAGATCCCTGAATCTTCTTGTTTGCGGTCCTCAAATCGGCCGAGAAAGTGATGAATCGACTTCTCTTGCTTGTCATCCTAACAGCTTCTGTAGGGGGAGCTTGTTGGTTGGCGCCACTGTGAAGATTGTTGCAAAAAGCGCAATGTAATGTGATGACACCCGTAAGCATTCTCACTGAAAGTTTGTTTAGCTTGAAAAGGAAGCTAGTGGATTTCCTATCCATACATGGCCATAAGGACTTGGAGATCTTGCAATCATCCTGATTGGCCTACAACAAGAATGTTGTGCTAATCTCATATTCTTCTATTTTTCTCAGGAGATAACCCAGCGATGGTCATTCGCCGCACTTATGTCAATTTCGGAACCTTTGCAGACCATCTCATCTGTGAATTCATTGCCTTCACTATCGCCGAGCCCTGGGACATAAAATAAAGGGAGACATTTGGGTGCCTCATGGACGCCAGCGAGACTCCGCACGATATCCGAATTTTTCACGTTGCATTTAATGCGTTTAATGCTCAGGGGTCAAGTAACGCTCTTTTTTTAAACTTCGTCAACAATGCATTAACAGGTGTTTATACATACAGCTGCCAGCAGGAAAATAACAATGGCACAATTTTTATAAAACTTCGCTAGTTAATCTCTATGTTTTTTACTTTTAGTATTTAAGGGGAAAGTTTCTGCGAACTTTGTAACGGAATGTTAAACCAAGTTATCAGTTTCGAAAAAAATTTGAAAATTCGAAGAAGTTTCGAAAATTTTTAATTTGCAGGTCCCTAAGTTTTTCGAATTTGGAGTTATGTAGCAATAAAAAATTGTTGCCTCACAAAGGATAGGTCTTTCAACACTCGCATTGATGTTTGCCTGAAAGTGGTTTTAGATTTTCTTGCATACAAAGTGCGATGTGTTTTTGTTTTTTTTTATGGAAGAAAATCTCGGAAGTAATTGTCGAAAATCAATGCGATTTTTCAAAGAGCTATAATTGTACTTTCGAGGTCAAATTAATTGCGCCACAAAGGTGCATACTTTTAATTGTTCAAAAAACTTCAAATAAAAAGTTCAAAACTTTCGTAAAACTTTTTCGAATTTTCGAATTTTTTCGAAAACATTTTGAGATTGATTTGGATTGATCCAGTAAAAAACCGTAGGGGTTTTTTTTAATTATAACAATTAAAACAAGAAGAATTTAATTGAAGAAATTCGAAAAAAATTTCATTGCAATTGTTCTCTTCGCTGCTGTTAAAAAATGCACAGTTATCAAATGTAACTTACCATTATTATTATTATTTTAAGACATTGTCAATAATGCATTAATAAGTTTTCCTAAATATGTAAGTAATATGTTAATAATTACAATCCAAACAAAAGAGTGCGAGTTCGACTCCCACTCCCGGGAGAAAAAGGCTTTGAAGAGATTTACAAGGTATAATCGAAACAGCTGTCGCCTGTCCGTCCTGATGTCACGTTGTTTAAATTTTCCCAAAATATTAAATAAATTATAAAATTAAAAAATTGCTTCAAATAAATGTTTTCATACATTTAAATAAAGCAATATGGGCAATCCCGATTATTAAAATCATAAAAGAGTGAGAAATTTGTAATAAAGGATCAACTTTATTTTTAAAATATGTTATGACAAGAATTCATTTTTCGCATAGAGTTGTGAATTGACAGATGTATTTTACCGGAACTAAATTTTTTTATACATAAATGAGTACACATCAGTAATTGGCGTATTTTGATGAATTGCCCAGATCGTGTTAGCAAATTTTTGTTAATTTACGCTATGACAAAAGTGTGAAAGTTACAGTTTTTACTGTTTTTTGCGTGGAAAAGTGTAATATTCTAACACATAATAAATTCTTTTAAAATAAATATTACTGATGCTGCTCAAAAGAGGTACAAAAGTATAAATATAAAATCGGAAGCAGAAAGTTAAACAGTTCTTAAATACACAGTGATTTAGTGTTAAAAACAGAAATTTCAAAAAGTGTTAGTATATTCATATTTTGTATAAGAATTAATCATTAAAATATTCTTAAACCATTCAAAACAATTATAAAGTTTTTAACAGATTTTAAATCTTATACTACAAATAATATAAGCTGGCCAAGTATTCTTAATTTCATTTGAAAAAGTTCTAATGGGTATGATTCCATTTTTATACTCAGTTGAGCAGAGCTCACAGAGTATATTAAGTTTGATTGGATAACGGTTGGTTGTACATATATAAAGGAATCGAGATAGATATAGACTTCCATATATCAAAATAATCAGGATCCAAAAAAAATTTGATTGAGCCATGTCCGTCCGTCCGTCCGTCCGTCCGTTAACACGATAACTTGAGTAAATTTTGAGGTATCTTGATGAAAATTTGGTATGTAGGTTCCTGAGCACTCATCTCAGATCGCTATTTAAAATGAACGATATCGGACTATAACCACGCCCACTTTTTCGATATCGAAAATTTCGAAAAACCGAAAAAATGCGATAATTCATTGCCAAAGGCGGTTAAAGCGATGAAACTTGGTAGATGGGTTGACGTTATGACGCAGAATAGAAAATTAGTAAGATTTTGGACAATGGGCGTGGCACCGCCCACTTTTACAAGAAGGTAATTTAAAAGTTTTGCAAGCTGTAATTTGGCAGTCGTTGAAGATATCATGATGAAATTTGGCAGGAACGTTACTACTATTACTATATATGTGCTAAATAAAAATTAGCAAAATTGGATGAAGAACACGCCCACTTTTTAAAAAAAATTTTTTTTAAATTCAAATTTTAACAAAAAATTTAATATCTTTACTGTATATAAGTAAATTAAGTCAAAATTCAACTCCAGTAATGATATGATGCAACAAAATACAAAAATAAAAGAAAATTTCAAAATGGGCGTGGCTCCGCCCATTTTCATTTAGTTTGTCTAGAATACTTTTAATGCCATAAGTCGAACAAAAATTTACCAATCCTTTTGAAATTTGGTAGGAGCATAGACTCTATGACGGTAACTGTTCTCTGTGAAAATGGGCAAAATCGGTGGAAGCCACGCCCAGTTTTTATACACAGTCCACCGTCTGTCCTTCCGCTCGGCCGTTAACACAATAACTTGAGCAAAAACCGATATATCTTTACTAAACTTAGCCCACGTACTTATCTGAACTCACTTTATCTTGGTATAAAAAATGGCCGAAATCCGACCATAACCACGCCCACTTTATCGATATCGAAAATTACGAAAAATGAAAAAAAATGCCATAATTCTATACCAAATACGAAAAAAGGGATGAAACATGGTAACTGGATTGGTTTATTGACGCAAAATATAACTTTGGAAAAAACTTTGTAAAATGGGTGTGACACCTACCATATTAAGTAGAAGAAAATGAAAAAGTTCTACAAGGCGTAATCAACAGCCCTTGGAATCTTGGCAGGAATACTGTTAGTGGTATTGAATATATAAATAAATTAGCAGTACCCGACAGATGATTTTCTGGATCACCTGGTCCACATTTGGTCGATATCGCGAGAACGCCTTCACATATACATCTAAGGGCCACTCGCTTTTAAAACCCTCATTAATGCCTTTAATTTGATATCCATATCGTACAAACACATTCTAGAGTCACCCCTGGCCCACCCTAATGGCGATATCTCGAAAAGGCGTGCACCTATAGACTAATGCCCTACTCCCTCTTAAAATGCTCAGTAACACCTTTCGTTTGATACCCATATCGTAAAAACATTCTAGAGTCACCCCTGGCCCACCCTAATGGCGATATCTCGAAAAGGCGTCCACCTATAGACCTAATGCCCACTCCCTCTTAAAATGCTCAGTAACACCTTTCGTTTGATACCCATATCGTACAAACATTCTAGAGTCACCCCTGGCCCACCCTAATGGCGATATCTCGAAAAGGCGTCCACCTATAGACCTAATGCCCACTCCCTCTTAAAATGCTCAGTAACACCTTTCGTTTGATACCCATATCGTACAAACATTCTAGAGTCACCCCTGGCCCACCCTAATGGCGATATCTCGAAAAGGCGTCCACCTATAGACCTAATGCCCACTCCCTCTTAAAATGCTCAGTAACACCTTTCGTTTGATACCCATATCGTACAAAACATTCTAGAGTCACCCCTGGCCACCCTAATGGCGATATCTCGAAAAGGCGTCCACCTATAGACCTAATGTCCCACTCCCTCTTAAAATGCTCAGTAACACCTTTCGTTTGATACCCATATCGTACAAACATTCTAGAGTCACCCCTGGCCCACCCTAATGGCGATATCTCGAAAAGGCGTCCACCTATAGACCTAATGCCCACTCCTCTTAAAATGCTCAGTAACACCTTTCGTTTGATACCCATATCGTACAAACATTCTAGAGTCACCCTGGCCCACCCTAATGGCGATATCTCGAAAAGGCGTCCACCTATAGACCTAATGCCCACTCCCTCTTAAAATGCTCAGTAACACCTTTCGTTTGATACCCATATCGTACAAACACATTCTAGAGTCACCCCTGGCCCACCCTAATGACGATATCTCGAAAAGGCGTCCACCTATAGACCTAATGCCCACTCCCTCTTAAAATGCTCAGTAACACCTTTCGTTTGATACCCATATCGTACAACCATTCTAGAGTCACCCTGGTCCACCTTTATGGCGATATCTCGAAAAGGCGTCCACCTATAGAACTAAGGATTACTCCCTTTTAAAATACTCATTACCATCTTTCATTTGATACCCATATCATACAAACACATTCTAGAGTCACCCCTGGCCCACCCTAATGGCGACATTTCGAAAAGGCGTCCACCTATAGACCTAATGCCCACTCCCTCCTAAAATGCTCAGTAACACCTTTCATTTGATTCCCATATCGTACAACTAGAGACACCCCTGGTCCACCTTATGGCGATATCTCGAAACGGCGTCCACCTAGGGAACTAAGGATCACTCCTTTTCAAAATACTCATTAACAGCTTTCATTTGATACCCATATCGTACAAACATATTCTAGAGTCACCCCTGGTCCACCTTATGGGGATTTCTCGAAAAGGCGTTCACCTATAGAACTAAAGCCCATTCCCTTTTAAAATACTCATTATCACCTTTCATTTGATACCCATATCGTACAAACACATTCTAGAGTCAGCCCTGGTCCACCTTTATGGCGATATCCCTAAATGGCGTCCATCCATAGAACTATGGCCTACTCTCTCTTAAAATACTCTTTAATACCTTCCATTTGATACACATGTCATACAACCACATTCCAGGGTTACCCTAGGTTCATTTTCCTACATGGTGATTTTCCTTATTTTGTCTCCATAGCTCTCAACTGAGTATGTAATGTTCGGTTACACCCGAACTTAGAGCCTTCCTTACGTGTTATATTAAATTCTAACTCGAATTTGGTATAGGAACTAAACAGTTCCTAAACTATCCTGACATGAATGTTAGCACACAAAGTTGATAAACTGGAGCGAATAGTACAAAGTACTTAAGAGGCAGACGATGGATCCGCCAATAGGACACTATAACTAAATTAAGCAGAACGACAAGCTGCGTGCTTCGCCACACGCCTTAAACAGCAGCGAACACTTAAAATAGCAGCTGCTGTTTTCACCAATTTTTGACAACTATATTATGATTTGGAAAAAAACAACATAAATTTCGCTAACTGAAACTGTGCAGTGCCAATTTAGTCGTAAACAAATCCACATTATTTGTCTCTGAATATTTTATTATTTTTGACGCTCGGAGCGTGTTTCATCATTCTTACACTTATAGGCGCATATTGAGCTTTGGAGTTTATATGGAGAGAAAATCCGAGACAGCTTCTGGAAAAAAGTAGGCAAGTATCATTATTAGTTCGATTTACATTTAACTTGTACTTTGTCAAACCAAAATTGATTGGCTACAAAGATGCAACTCAAACAAAAATCAGAAATTTTCGTAAAATTTTCTCGAATTTTAGTGAAACGCATTTGAGATCGGTTCACATACTCTCACTTACAACAAAATATGTAGAAATGTTTTCTTATACTATCGAAAATAAAACAAAAAAGTTTAATTTGGACGAAATTGATAACAATTGCCGCTTCTGTTTTTTGTACGCTGCGCTTTATACACCCTGCAGATAATTTTCGATGTATCTCCTTCTCTCTCTCCCTCCATTATGCAATATTTACGCATATTTCGAAATAATCACCTACATATATCGGTCACACAAACGACACTTGCCCCGTTTATGATATATTTTTTTTTAATAACAAATTTTTCTGTGTTAAGATAGAAATCGTTGTAGGGTAACATGAAAATGCAATATTCTATTATCATCAAGGACCTTGCGCCCAAATATGCTTACCCGCAGGATGAAACGGGATATTCGGGACGGTTGTTAAGCTTTTAAATTTGACTTTTTTGTTTTAATTTCGATCTTCTCGCTAACTAATTCTGTTAGGAGTACTAACAATTAAAGTTTGTGTACTTGAGGTGAAGATACGCAAAAATCCAAAACTCATACCGAAAGAGCTAAGGCGGTAGAGATCTACATCCTCTGATATTCTTCAGTCAACTGATTGGTTATCACCTACTGCTACGTGTCTATGTCTACGTCAATCTTATGGTACTAGATTCTATTCACCCTCTCTTTGAATGTGAAAGTGATAACATATCAACGCATCGCCTTTGCGATATCACCATATCCATAACAATAATTGGGAAACGAAAATCAAATTTGGCATTTCTCTCAAAAGATATATTGCATAAAGCAACTAAAAAGCCAAAGGCTTAAATTTGCTTTCGTATTATTGATATCAAAAGATTGATGTCGCAAAAGCGATGCAATGATGTGATATCACTTTTACATAACCTACATACCCTGAAACAACTTCTTAACAACTTAATTACATACATTTTTTATTCATTAAATTTTTTAATGTCAGTTAGTAGAAATCACAGCCTTTGCCAAACCTTTAAACAAAGATACAGGAAAATTTAGATAACGTCTTTCAGACTTCCTAAGAGATTAGCCAATTATCGCAATCGATGACTCAGCAGCAAAAGTAAAATAAATATATTTTAAAAATATTTTATGAAGACATACATAAAAGCCGTTAAAACAGGCTGACCGGTGGCAACAGTTGGCCTGGCCTGTTTAGTTGATATATGTACCTTCTCTTTGACATACTTTTGTATGAATGTGCATACACATTACGTATATATGAATACTTGACTTTTGCGATATATGAGTAATAGAATTAATTTTGGCAGTGAAGATGCAGAGTGATTGAATAAGTCAATGATTTCTGCATCATCACTAGCTAATTTGTTAATGATGTTACCTTCTGAATCTAAATTATTTTGGCTATTAGTGAGTAGGCGATTGAATTACGGAAAGCCCAAAACATGACTTTGTATGATCAACAAACTTAGCTGTTAGAATAAATACTTCATTTAAGATATGTATATACTATACAATTAGCATAAATGTTTGTGAGGAAAAAAATTGCTATGAAACCGATAGAAGGATTGTAC
>JARSSU010007364.1:0-41999 GCA_029619165.1 Eurosta solidaginis | reverse complement strand
TAGACAATTTTAGCTCGTCCAATAAGTTTATGATGTGTCTGAGCTTTATAAAAGTGCGAGATACTTTCTTTTGGCTTGACTGTAAGAGTTATCGTCGCCGTTCCATCGACTAATCGTTCACTTACATCTGTCCTATCTCTAGGAATAGATCATATTGTGAACCCGGCCATGGAAAGTTCGCGGATGACTAAAAAAACAGTTGTTAACAGCGGTTTCTTCTCGCATTTCTTTTTGCGTGCAAGCCACACCTTTTCCTAGCCGAGAACACATATATTAAATTTATCTCGTTAATAGCTTTTTATTCGTGTTTCATCTAGGGATGCAATCTGAAACTCACTTAAGGCGTATACCTTAGGCATCTCTACATATTCCTATTCATATATATTAAGTCATAGGCTGATTACATGATGCTACAAACGTTTGTCATGATTGTTGTCGCGCTGAACTGTCGCCCGAAAATACGACCCTATATAGAATATGTGTAAAAATATATGACGAGATGTGGCACCCACAAATCACACAAAGAAGACTGCGCATTTCGCATGTGAACAAAGGATCAGCTGTTTTTTTAATGGGCAATTCATACGTCAGTTTTCTTTGGTTCTTGTTTTCTTCTCGTCCTTCATTCGCTCAAGCAGATCAACTGTGGCGTATATGCGACAGAACGAAACAACTTTGCACATCCTGAATGCGCAATCTGGTAGCTGATTTATGATAATTAGCCTAATGGCCATTGTGAATCAGAGATGGTATTTTTCTATGAAAAACAATCAGCATCTCTAAAATTTCTAGTAATCGAAAGGAGAAGAAATGTATGTGAGGAATCTTCCTATTTAATTAACAATTAGAGTGAAGTAAGAAAATTAAGGTATTCTCGTTGTATGTAACTAAATCCGTCGGACTAGACTTACAAATTAACTATTAAACTAACAAAAACACGTTAATTCATGGATCAGATAAATTTCTTCCATAGTGAGACCTCAGTTGACATATAATACTAGGTTCAAACACACACCCAATGGCATATTTATACTATTTCGGCAATATTACGCATTTAGCATATATAAATTGTAATAATAATTGACATTTAAAAATAAATTGCGTAATAAAGTGTTTCAACCTGCAACGACAACCTTCGTAAAGTGTGTTTATGAGTAGATTTCAACGTCAGTTGCGCATGCTGAACATATATGGTTGGCTCATCTCATCCGCTGATTTATGTCTTCATTCGACGGAGTAGGGATTCGTTCCAAAGAAGATGGCAAACTCAAAATGAAACCAAAACATTGCACACATTTCTTACACACACAAAATTCAAAGTTTTATGTTTTCATTCCATTTCATTGCCTATACCAACACGCACATTTGACAGTCTGACAAAGTATGTTCTTGCTGTAGAGATGAGCCAACCAGCTATCAAATACTATTGTGTAGCTAAAATCGAGTTGTATGAACAGCACTCAATTCAAATCGAATTTCCTCCATTATTTTCTGTGTGAACATAGTATAAGATAGCTCATGACTTTAACTCCTAATCGTTAATTACATAACTATAGATGTCCCATATAAAATGTCTCCTTGGTACATATGAAACAGTGCCAGACCTGAAATCAACTGGTCTTTGGGTACTTTTTACTATGATTGACACTTGACCCTCACGACGCAGTATGATTTATACGTCAGTTCATCGATTTACAAAAACACAGAACATGGACTTTGTATGTATATTGAGATCATGGCCGTAGATCTACAAGCATGGGACAGCTGAATTGTACTTTTTTATTGGATAATCAAACAACATAAACATAACTGTATTCCAAAAGATCATAGACACAATTTCAGAACTTAATTTTTTTATTAGGAAATTGTTGGAGGAATAAATAGCTATAAAATTTAGTACTTGAAGTACAAATGAAATACTGGAAATAGAGCTGCGAAAGAGTGAGAGTTATATTTGTCAGAACCTATCATCGTTTCAGGAACACATATACCCAAAAAATCGGGATTTTTACCCCACAAAAATTTGTTTACACATGCCTATATATACATATTACTGACACACCACTTTTATTGTAGCCATCTCTGATAGACATATGATTGAAGATTGTTCTAGACACGAACTATAATAAAACACGTGCCTTCTCAATCTTCTATTTTATTTAACAAAAGTAAGTTGTACAAAAGTTAAGGTACATTACACTATTGGTGACATACCTTTATGTTCTATGCGGCGCGCGCCACAATCAACACTGATAGATTGCGCATTGCGCATGTAATAGTGATGGCTCGATATTTCGCTATTGGTGATTGCATCGCGCGTCTATTGACAAATCGCTAATAGCTATGGCTATTGCAATCCAATATATCAGTGATGGCTATTTCCCTTCATCGATTCTTTTGAATGACAATGGCACCTCTGGCAGACTAGTCGCCAATAGCGATATAGCGATGGCGATTTTCCTCAGCATGGAATTACTAATACTACTAGCATCGATGCAACATCGATAGTGAGATATCGTTCACATTGCTCATCTGTGTACTGTACTTCCGAACAGCGACGGAACAAAGCAAACTGTGCAACAACTAGAACGACGACATTGTGCTAGTCGGCTAGAAGAAGCAGCCAGTCGGTTTTGGTGTATTTTTACAAACAAGCGAAAGATCGAACTCAAAATAATCAAGCGCAAGATCAAGAGACGCAAGGCACAACTCATCAAGTGAGCATTAGCGGAGTGCGAGGGTATATCGAAGACTGTATATGCACGAAAGCTGAGCCTTTTTAATGGTGGCAGAAAAACATTACAAGTATCAATCTATCTCCTAGAGCTCGCGAAAGTTGGGGTGTTTCGGACGTCGGTTCCCGTGTGAAAGAAACGTTTTTGCGCTAAGCCGCCTTATATTTAAGGCGAGAGAAGAGCGCTTAGATGATGAAAGGCTAAAATGCTTATCTTTTTACACGCCAATCATAGAATATAAAATGCGTAATATTTTCAGTTTATATTAAGTATTTATAATAAAATATTATATTTGTCAAATATTAAACAGCAATCATAAGTGATGTTAAACTTAATTTCATGAATGTATAAAGAACTGACTGACTGATGTGTTTTTATTACACTATGTGACGCGACAATAGACATGGGTCTTTGGACGTGGCCTAAGATGGCTTCGCCTGCTGTTATCATAAGTTCATACTTCTAGGCAGTAGCCGCTGTGATGTTGTGATGCGGCGGCGCAGTACGATTTTGACATAAGTCCATCGAATTAAGGGCAATTAACTTCCTTACACTACACGCCATAGTCGTAAGCATACTATCCATAACCAACTTCACTGTCATCGATTATTGGTGCGGTAACCTAAAATCGTGAAAATTTCATAAAATGAAGAAACGCGAAAAAATTACAAACATATACCACAAGAAATAAGTCTCTTAGTCATAACGTATCCAAAACAATGAATAAAATCTACAAAAAGTTATTAAATTCATCAACTCAAATATTTTTAGGTTATGGATATGGCGAGAAACCAAAATCAATTGGTTGGCTACGATACGATTACGACCTTAGCGTTACGATATGGCACCAATAATCGATTACATTGATTCCCACAAAGATTGGTCGAATCAGCTGTTATAAGGTTACCGATACGGTTACCGATAACGCACCAATGTCTGCAGCTTTAAGGGCAAATAATGGTGACTTATAACCATAAAGCCATAACCAGATAAAACAGCTGATCGAACCTACCTTAGGAATTGAATGTAATCGATTAATGGTGCCATACCATAACGCTAACGCCATAACCATACCATAGCCAACCAATTGGTTTTTTGGTTTCTCGCCATATCCATAACCTAAAAATATTTGAGTTGGTGAATTTAATAACTTTTTGTAGATTTTATTTATTGTTTTGGATACGTTATGACTAAGAGACTTATACTGTTTTCACACAGAAACTTAATGATCTCATTTCACCTTCTAATGAAATCGTAAATTTTTTGCTTTCACACAGAAGTAACTGCTCGATTAGTATGAAGGATGAAATGTCAAGCGAATAAAATGACAATGCTAGATGACAGACAATCATGGCGGAACGATACAAGGTGGCAGCATGGCGACATACCTACATACATAAGTAAGAATTCCATGTACTTTGTTTTTTGTAAATTCGATGGACAAATGTCAAAATCGTACTGCACCGGAAGTTGATGTATCAAATCAAATAAAAAAAGGTTATAATCAGCTGTTCGATGCGGCCCCCTTGTATCGTTCCGCCATGCAGACAACGACATTTACTTTGACAAATGACATTTTTAAGCACTGAACACACCAAAAACTAAGAAGCGGAACGCTGCCAACAGAGTTGCATTGTGCTTTTGACTTCATTAGGCATTCGATTAGCTACTAATGAATAATTATAGATTCGAATTTTGTAGGGAAGATTGAGCTCAATAAGCGTCTTAATGTAGAAAACTGCCTTTATTATTCAATAAGCCGTCTGTGTGAAAACAGTATTATTTTTTGTGGAATATGTTTTTAATTTTTTGCGTTTTCGTCATTTTTAAGAAATTTTCACGACTCTTAGGTTAAGGCACCGTAATCGATCACATGGATGAGATGGGATGGTTACGACTATGGCGTTAGAGTTAAGGAAGTTTAATTCACACTTTAGGAAATTCGCCCATTTCCTGCATGATGGGAAGATCGGTAATTCAAATGTTTCTACTTGATGAAATATGATACTAATCAAGATATTCTTTTTATCATCTATAACACGATAGCGTCTTACCGCTCCATTATCAAACATACCAATTCATGAATGAAAAGAAACAAGTCAAGCAAGCTGAAAAGCGCAACGATTACTAACAAAATTCGTGTCGCTATAAAATATTGCCATTTCACTGGCATTAGCATAAAGCGCGTATGCAAATGCGTTTTGGTTCGATTGATTCAAGAAATACTCCAAACTTATAAAGTAGCTTTTTCATCTACATCTCACAAAATCGGTTTCACACGTTTAAGTTAAATATTTAAATTTATGAAATTAGCTATATAAGTATGTATGTATGTATGTTAATGAAAAAATCAGTATGATTTCAGCTTCCATTACGGCTTCCAATCCGTGTTTCCACACCAAGCAACTCGAGCGTTTGAGTAGTTGTTGTTAATTTTAATGGTTATATTACTGATGTTTTTGAATTTGATTTGTTGTTATGCATATTTTTGAGACAACATTAAAATACAACCCACACAAATGTGTGTATATATACATATACATAAGTAAGTATGTATGTATGTATGTTTATGGATTTGAAATGTTATTTGGCAATTAATGAAATTTAATACTTTATTTATTTATATGCAAAACAAGGTGAATATGGACACTGATGCTGACGGGTAGCGAATTAACGAGCATTTTTACAGTGGTTTGGCCATTGTTCATCTCGATTTTTTTGTTGTTGTTGTAGGTATGGAGGTATGGTTATTTGTGTGGTATATTGATATTGTCTGAAGTAAATGTGGTTTATTGCTGCTATATTTATTTGCATTTAAATGGAGCTGAGCCGTTCAGATGCTTTTTCCGTTTGCTACCCTGCTGGTGGCAATTTTTTATATTAACACACAAACATCTTTATGCATATATGTATATGTATGTATATACCGCTAGTCATTTCGTTAGCATTGGTGGCGGTAATGCACAGTGGATGAAATCACCGCGCTTGCGTCGGAAAATGAATAATTCCTAAAGTAAATTAGATATCCCCAACCCTTTTCGAAATTTGGTTAAAATCAAGAATTAACAAGTAAGGAAGGCTAAGTTCGGTGTAACCGAACATTACATACTTAGCTGAGAGCTATGGAGACAAAAAAAGGGAAAAATCACCATGTAGGAAAATGAACCTAGGGTAAACCCTGGAATGTGTTTGTATGACATGTATGTCAAATGGAAGGTATTAAAGAGTATTTTAAGAGGGAATGGGCCATAGTTCTATATGTGGACGCCATTTAGGGATATCGCCATAAAGGTGGACCAGGGCTGACTCTAGAATTTTTGTACGATATGGGTATCAATTAAAGGTGTTAATGAGGGTTTTAAAAAGAGAGTGGTGTAGTTGTATATGTGAAGGCGTTTTCGAGATATCGACCAAAATGTGAACCATGGTGATCCATAATACCACGAACAGTATTCCCGCCAAGATTCAAGGGATTTTAATTTCGCCCTGCAGAACTTTCATTTCTTCTACTTAATGTGGTAGGTGTCATACCCATTTTACAAAGTTTGTTTTCTAAAGTTATATTCGCGTCTATAAACAATCCAATTACCTTACCATGTTTCATCCATTTTTCGTATTTGGTGTAGAATTATGGCATTTTCTAATTTTTCGTAATTTTCGAATCGAAAAGTGGCGTGGTCATAGTCGGATTTCGGCCATTCTTACACCAATACAAAGTGAGTTCAGATAAGTACGTGACTAGTTTAGTAAAGTTAGATCGATTTTTGCTCAAGTTATCGTGTTACAAACTGGCGTGGCTTCAACCGATTCATCCATTTTGAAAGAAGACAGTTATCGTCGTAAAATCTATGCACCTACCAAATTTCCCAAGGATTGGTAAATGTTGTTCGACTATGGCCTTAAAAGTATTCTAGACAAATAAATGAAAAAGGGCGGAGCCACGCCATTTTGAAATTTCTTTAATATTTGTATGTTGTGCACCATATCATTACTGGAGTTGAATGTGACATAATTTACTTATATACTGTAAAGCTATTAACTTTTCTTTTGAAATTGGACTTAAAAAATTTTTTTGTTTTAAATTGGGCGTGGTCGTTCTCCGATTTTGCTAATTTTATTAGCATACATATAGTAATAGGAGTAAAGTTCGTGCCTAATTTCGTAATGATATCTTCAACGACTGCAAATTACAGCTTTCAAAACTTTTAAATTTCCTTCTTTTAAAAGTGGGCGGTGCCACGCCCATTGTCTAAAATTACAAATTTTCTATTCTGCGTCATACGTCAAACTCACCTACCAAGTTTCATCGCTTTATCCCGTCTTTGGTAATGAATTATCGCACTTTTTCGATTTTCGAAATTTTCGATATCGAAAAGTGGGCGTGGTATTTACTCAAGTTATCGTGTTAACGGACGGACGGACGACGGACATGGCTCAATCAATTTTTTTCGATAGTGATGATTTTGATATATGAGTCTATATCTCTGCTCTGCTCAATGGGTATAAAATAGTTAAAAAAATGATTACGTAAAAAACTACTAATACCGACTAACGAACTAACGAGCCTATCCATACTGTAAATTTAAATATTCGGATGTGGAGATGAGCAGATGTTCGTCTTTTGTAGCTCGACCACACGAGTACGTTTAACAAGTTTGGTTGAAATTTGGCACGCATAACAACACAATAGTCTGGAAAGATCTGCCGGCTAAGAAAAGGGGAGGTGCCCCGAGAACAGTAACATTTTAAACGCTGTATATTTACCATATAGTTTGGAAAATCCAACCCCGTGGTAAGTTGATAGCGTGCTCCTCCTACCACACCGAAGATCCTGGATTCATGCCCCGGATAAAGCAACATCAAAATTTTAGAAACAAGTTTTTTCAATGAGAAGAAGGTTTTTCTAAGAGGGATCGCCCCTCGGCAGTATTTGGCAAGCACTCCGATTGTATTTCGCAATGAAAAGCATCTCAATGAATATTCATCTGACTCCCAGATGCCGTACGGAGTCGGCGTAAAACATGTAGGCCCCATCCCGCGAATTTGTAGGAAAAATTAAAAAGGAACGCGACGTAAATTGGAAGAGAAGCTTGGCCCTAAAATCTCTACGGAGGTATCGCGCCTTGCATTTCTGTTTAGTCTGGACAATTTTTTTCTTACGATTTTAGAAAAGGGGAAGGGGTCTCATTCGCTCTCAGAAAAAATGGCAATGAGTCGAAAGTTAGCGGTGGGTCTTGGTCAAAGTAGCTTCGGAACATAAAAATTGAATAGTGGGCAGCGCCATACACAATTTTCTTTGAATTCGCTATAAATCTGAGACCTGTTCACTTAGATCAAAGTGACTACCGACGACATTCCTCCTCCTCCCCACCAAAAGCAGTCGTCCCAGTCTATTTACCAAACACCAATGATATTTGATATCAAACTCATATAGACCGAGGTTGCTAAGACGTTTAGCCGCCAAACCCTACCCTCTCTCTCCACACCTTCTTCTCTTACCTCGTACCATAACCGTTTGCATAAAGGATGTTTCGTATAAGCATACAGCATATTGTTGAAACTTTAAGAAATTTTCGGAAAGTGAGCAGTATCCACCAGCTCCTATTTTACTTGGACTCAGTTCGTTTTGAACCATGCAGGACTCATTTTGAGACTTTCTACGGTTTATTACGGATTCATATAGTCAACACATTGGGATTATTTCGGGATTGTTTTTGAATTCAATTCGGATCATTTCGGAATCATCTCCGTTTAATATCGTATAATTTAGTAATTGTTTCGGGAGTCAATTTGGACTATTTCGGAACTATAACTGTAAAATTTCGAAGTTTTCCGGGACTACTATTTTCTCATAATTTGAGGTCTATTTTGAATTTTTTTCGAGGTTAACGGGGGATTACTGCTGGACTATCTCTGGATAGTTTCTAGTTTAATTTAGGATAATCTATGGGTATAAGTTTTGATGATTTCGGCACTGTTTAAGCTAACAGTCATCAGTTCGGGACTAGCGTTGGATTATATAGTGAATAGTTTCGGGAGCATTTCAAATTTTGTATTGCGTCCAAGATTACTTCTAAATTGTTATATCATGATAGAACTTGTTGTAGAACATTGCAGGGTTGTTTTATTAATTTCGAAGTTATTTTGAGGATCACTTCGGGATTGCTATCGGGTCACTTCAAAATTAGTTCGGGATTATATCGGGAGTGTACTGTGAACTTTTTGATATAACGTGGAGTTTATTTGGACGATTTCGTAATTGTGCTTAGTATATTTTAAGCTTTAAGGTAAAACTAAGGTAAAAACCATTTCGCTATTCACTTAGAGAACATGTTTAACTATTTCGGGACTGTTTTGATGCTCAGTTTAGATCATTTCTGGAATTGATTCGATTTTTTTATAAACTTGGCGGCCACCGTGGTGTGATGGTAGCGTGCTCCGCCTACCACACCGTATGCCCTGGGTTCAAACCCCGGGCAAAGCAACATCAAAAATTTTAGAAACAAGTTTTTGCAATTAGAAGAAAATGTTTCTAAGCGGAGTCGGCCCTTGGCAGTGTTTGGCAAGCGCTCCATGAAAAGCTCTCAGTGAAAACTCAGATGCCGTTCGAAGTCGGCATAAAATCATGTAGGTCCCGTCCGGCCAATTTGTAGGGAAAATCAAGAGGAGCACGACGCAAATTGGAAGAGAAGCTCGGCCTTAGATTTCTTCGGAGGTTATCGCACCTTACATTTATTTATTTTATTTCAAGGTTGGTTTTGAGACCATTGCGAGATCGCTTAGTTTTTCACAAAACTTAGCAAAGCGCACTGAAGCGTGTCAAGAAACGTTGAGACATCTTAACTGTGAACGAATGCAGAAATTCCATCGCGCCCACGTTCCACGCACGGAGGGTTGCTGTTTCGGCAGATGTGTGTACAGTTTCATTTGAAATTAAGGCAGTTATAATTTTTGTGCCTGTACGGTATATTGTTTCCTGACCAGTGTGCTTATGTTGTATAAAAGGCCATTATTGACATTTAAAATTAAAATTTTAATTTAATTTCCCCCCCTATCGACTACAAATGTACCACTGTGTAACGGTGGCGCTGATACCCGCACATTGGGGGTTCCAAAAAAAATCTTGTGTTTCTCCTACAGCTTCTGCTGCCGTTTTCAGTGTTGCTAACATGCATGCTAACTATCCATAATTGTGGGCATCCTCAAACGCGCTCCCACACTAACGAACCCTAACCAAATTCAACCTTAACCTTAGTTGCCTGTATAAATTAAACCATAAATTATATGAAGCCATTATTTTTTGGAGAATTTTATATGACAAAACAAACAATTTTTTCCATAATAATATTTTTTCGTTATGTGATTTTTACGCATTTTATTTATCGCTTTTGTTTCCCGCAACTGAATATTTTTCACACTTTTTTTTTATTCATATGTTTTTTTCATTGGGTGCATGTGGAGCATGAAAATAACTTGCAACTTATTTCATATTTAAAAATTGTATTCAGTCATTCGATATATTTATTTGAAAGTTGATACAAAACAAAAAATGCAACAACAACTCAAACATATCCACCATATCAAACTGTGCTGAGTGGAAGCGATCTACTTGTTCGTGAAATGGATTTGAGAAGGAAGCTCTGGGCGGCTGCTTAGCAAAAGTCATCAAGGTGCGCATCATATCTTGGCAAGCAGTAAGGCAACAACATTCTATGGCCCTACCTCACAGAATTGACGCCCGTACGCCGGAATGCCTGAACACCCGCTGCGCACGCTACACGCTAACCATTGTGAATCATTTAAATTTTGTATAAATTCAACTTCATTTATTATGATTTTTATGATTACTGACCGCATAAATAGCTAGGCGTATGTATATATATATAAATATATACATACACACGCATCAATGGTTTTTGGTTTGCACGCACATACATACATACATTTATAGTGCCAGATATAGTTTCTCTATGGGTATAAGTTCTTAACTGTCATAAGCTTATTGAATTATGATTCAACTTAGTCAAAGTGAAGATATTCGTTCAGAGCTCTGATTCCCCACATGCGTGGCGCGTATGATCCCGTAATTATCGCTGATTCGATGAAATGTGCTTTGCAATCATTTTAGCTACTGTTGTCCTCTGTCGTGCGGATAAAATGTAGCCTCTATTAATTATACGATAAATTATGCGTCTACTTTATTCATATACACATATGTATATCAAAAAAATAATCTGCTTTGACATTTAAAATATTTTTTTTGGGTGGTCCCTTTCATTGGCTTGATATATTTTGTTCTATTACACTTAAAGTCGGGTGGCAAGCATTCATCAACTCTTGCTTGAGAAATGACTGGCCAAAGCTTTGGAAAATGGATTTGTGCTTTAAAAACGACTTTGAAGGTGACAAATGCAAGTGGCGAGAAATCGCACATAAAATGTGATTCTATAATAATCCTTAATTCCTTGAAATTCAATACTGAAGCAGTTCTTTTGCGATTGCATAAACGCGACTCTTTGATTTCAATGTCGTACGTGGAACACGTTTCAACAACCTTTTCAGAAAAAAAAATTAAGCAAGAGTCTTTTTCATTGAATTCGTTACAAGATGAGACGGTATAGGATATACCCAATACACATTTGGTTATTTTTTAAACGATTCACATACATGATACCCTGAACTCAACATTCCCAATACCAAAAAATACTTCAAAAACGATCAAAAATGGCCTAATTCGACAAATAAGAAGTTTTGAGGCGCTGTGAATAAAGATGTCCTCGAAATTAAAAAAACAAGTAAGGACGGGACTGTCTTCGGCTATGCCGAAGACTTCATACCTTTCATGAATGGGGCTGAACAATAATCTTATCCCGTTCGTAATCTCCGAATAATCGAATGTATAAGATAAGAAATATCTAGTGAACAGATCTACATACCTAAACGATTTTAAGATAAATATAAAATAAAAAATAGGTAGGTACTTTGTGAGAGGATGCAAAGCTTCACGTTTTTTGTGACCTGCATGTAAAAAGTATGACTACGAATCACGTATTTCAAAAATATATGACGTAAACGTAACTATTTGATGAAATTTAATGAATTTTGAAGCTTCTAGCCGTAAAAAAGGGGCAAAAATGAAAGTTTATATGAAGTATATAATATATATACCACCGATCTCTATGATTTTTCAGACAACAATATATGCTATATACGTAAGCAATCGGTGAAATTTGAAGCTTCTAGCTGTTAAAACTGCAGAAATTGCGAAAGTTTCTTATCTGAACAATCGGTTGTATGAGATATATACTATATATACAACCGATCTCATCATTTTTTCAGGCAACAATATGTGCATATACGAAAGTATATGGTGAAGTTTGAAGCTTCAATCTGTTAAATTGGGTAGATATTACAAAAATCCTCTTTTCTGAACAAATCGGTTGTATGGAGGATATATGCTATAGTGGTCCGATCCGGTCGTTCGACAAATGTCTAATCGGACACCCAAATACACCCGCTCACCAAATTTTATCAAGATATCTCAAAAATTGAGGGACTAGTTTGCATACAAAAGCAGACACGACGGACATGGCTAAATCAACTCAGCTCTTCAACCTGATTATTTCGTATACTTAATGGTGGGGTCTATCTATTTTCCTTTAAGCACTTACATTTTCGGTTTCGTGACGAAATTATATACCATTTCATTTTCATGAAAGGTATAAAATACCTCTCCCAAAGTCCTAGGTCCGCCGCTGCTCGGAGTGTTTGCCAAATCTCTATCGAGGGCGAAACCACTTAGAAAAACTAGTTTCTTAATTGTTTGTGTTGTTCAAGCCTCGGAACCAGAATCTTCAGTGTGGGGAGGCAGAATACGCACCATCACACCACGGCGCAGTGGCATTTTTGCATGATTTAGACGCGAAAATATTGAATAACTCACTTAAAATGAATATATTTCATTCAAACCAGTGTATATGTTTGTATATATACCCCCCGTTCTATGGGTGGATAGGCAAAGTGGGGGTGTTCGAGGGTTAGACCACCTCTCCAAAAATTTTGAATTTACCCCAAACAAAAACTTTCTTATAGCCTATCCTGTTCTTTTGTTCATAACTGAACATACCTATATTTAAATTTCTTATCTTCTTCAAACCATGAAGCAAACTTTCCAAGAAAATTAACTTTGGTGTAATTCACTTGAATCCATCTCATACAAAGTTTGATAAAAAATTTGAACTTTACTGCAGCATTCATCATACAATCCCTCGTCTCTATTTACTCCCTCCCTAAAACAGTACACACGTGGTCTAAAACGGCTTTATCCTTTTGCTTTTGGCCACGTTCTGCAACCCACACCTCATACAACTCCCTCTTTGTGATCGTCATTATATCAAAAGGGGACCTACGGGGATGAAGAATCATTTGAGTTATATGCAATAATATTGAATTATTGTAGAAATTCAAAAATTATTGTGGTACAGCGTGGTTCAAACTTTTGGCAGGCTTTTCTTTTCACGGTTTTATATATTTTCAGCACAAAAATAATACACATTAAAAAACTCATAATTTCGTAAAAAATACTCAACCAAAAAACTTTTGAACACTTGCAAATAATATAATTACGTGTAGATTTTAAATAACCAAAAAATATTTTAGCTTTTGTTTCACCACAAAGTTTTATTTAATTTTAAACCACGCGTTATTTCACTTCTGTAAATTGTACTACTTAGCGCGTCATCAACAACTCACAGTTTGACAGCAGATTATTCAAAGAAGAACAATAATTATAAGAAATGATAATTACCGTTATATACTGTCGACATTTTAAAAACAACCTGCATTCAAATTTAAACAAAAACAAGTAGGAAGGTTAAGTTCGGGTGTAACCGAACATTACATACTCAGTTGAGAGCTATGGAGACAAAATAAGGGAAATCACCATGTAGGAAATGAACGAGGAAACCCTGGAATGTGTTTGTATGACATGTGTATCAAATGAAGGTGGTAATGATATTTTATAGGGAGTGGTAGTAGTTGTATATGTGAAGGCGTTTTCCAGATATCGACCAAATGTGGACCAGTGGTGCCCAGAACATCATCTGTTGATACCGCTATTTATTTATATATGCTAATACCTGCCAAGATTGTTAAGGGTTTTTTAATTTCGCCCTGCAGAACTTTTTCATTTCATTCTACTTATATGGTAGGTGTCACACCCATTTTACAAAGTTTTTTTCTAAAGTTATATTTTCGCGTCAATAAACCAATCCAATTACCATGTTTCATCCCTTTTTTCGTATTTGGTATAGAATTATGGAATTTTTTTCATTTTTCGTAATTTTCGATATCGAAAAGTGGGCGTGGTCATAGTCGGATTTCGTTCATTTTTTACACCAAGATAAAGTGAGTTCAGATAAGTACGTGAACTAAGTTCATTAAAGATATGTCGATTTTTGCTCAAGTTCTCATGTTAACGGCCATGCGGAAGGACAGACGGACGACTGTGTATAAAAACTGGGCGTGGCTTCAACCGATTCGCCCCGATTTTCACAGAAAACAGTTAACGTCATAGAATCTATGCCCTACGAAATTTCACAAAGGATTGGTAAATTTTTGTTCGACTTATGGCCTTAAAAGTATCCTAGACAAATTAAATGAAAAAGGGCGGAGCCACGCCCATTTTCGAAATTTTCTTTTATTTTTGTATTTTGTTGCACCATATCATTACTGGAGTTGAATGTTGACATAATTTACTTATATACTGTAAAGATATTAAATTTTTTGTTAAAATTTTACTTTAAAAAAATTTTTTTTAAAGTGGGCGTGGTCCTTCTCCGATTTTGCTAATTTTTATTAAGCGTACATATAGTAATAGGAGTAACGTTCCTGCCAAATTTCATCATGATATCTTCAACGACTGCCAAATTACAGCTTGCAAAACTTTTAAATTACCTTCTTTTAAAAGTGGGCGGTGCCACGCCCATTGTCCAAAATTTTACTAATTTTCTATTCTGCGTCATAAGTTCAACTCACCTACCAGTTTCATCGCTTTATCGTCTTTGTAATGAATTATCGCACTTTTTGGTTTTTCGAAATTTTCGATATCGAAAAAGTGGGCGTGGTTATAGTCCGATTTCGTTCATTTTAAATAGCGATCTGAGATGAGGCTCAGAACCTCATACCAAAAGTTTCTCAAGAACCTCAAAATTTCTCAGTTATTGTTAAGACAGGACGGACGAGGACTGGCTCAATCAAATTTTTTTCGATCTGTATTTGATATATGGAAGTCTATAGCTATCCGATTCTTTATATATGTACACCAACGTTATCCATCAGACTAATATACTATGGCTCTGCTCACGAGTATAAAGCAAAAATCCACTGTGCGCCGCCGATTATGTCTCCCAATTTCATCTTACAATAAAACTTTTCTATGTGAAATATCATTGATACAAAACTATTTTTCGCTATGATAAAGTTGATTACTCTAGTTTACCACCCTTTTAAACTTGTTTTATATCTAAGTTGCCGTGGTCTTTAACCGATCCGTCCATTTTTACTAGAAACATTTCCTGCTATTAGGAAAATATTTGTACGCAACTTTATCACGTTAAGTTTTCTTCGAGCTATGACTACCTAAAACATAGTAGAAAAGGCTTAGTTATAAAGTTATAAAAGAGCCACGCCCATTTTCAAAAATTTGCTATTTATTGTTATAATTTCACTTGGTAAAAGAATTATAATTGATATAAAGCTCGTTTTTGCAAAGATATAGCTTATTTTATTCGGCCACGACCTCTTTCAAAATCTGTAATATAAAAGTGTGGGTGTCCCTTAACCGATTTCGTAAATTTTTCTTCAAAGCATTCTTATAGTAAAGGCAAACTCTCTGCTGAATTTTGTTATGATAGTTTTAACGGTTTTGGTTTATGATTAATAATATTTGTAAAATTGATTTTATCACAAGTGGGCGGTGCCACGCCTATTTTTAAAAAAATTTTAAAATTGTAATCAAGAGTCTCAATATCAGTCCACGCATCTAGAGGTGTATTATTTACTAAATAATCAGGTTTTTTTGTGTTTTCCAAAATGTTACATATATAAAAAGTGGGCGTGGTTATCGTTTGATTTCGGTTTATTTTTCAATACAAATCTATCTGAGTCTATAAAAGTGCAAGTCACAAGTCTCTCCCATAATATTGAGTTATCTGCCACCTTTGCATATGCGTAAAGAATTAATGGGCTTCGATAAAGTTTGAAGGGGATGGACCTATATTCTTGGACCATTTTTTGGACTACTTCAGCACCATTTCGTGAACATTTCGGAATGACTGCAGGAATGTCTGTCATAAGAGGCGACTAAAATACCAAATTGATTCAAGGAGTTGTGTAGTGCAACCCTCTCAAGGGGTTGCCAGCGCAATATATAGCTTCTCTAACCCAATTGTCAACATCATCTACCCGTGGCGAATCCTGTTTCATTAACAGCCAAGGCTCTGGCGACCCCGAGCTCCTTCTGTTGCTGGATCTAGGTGGTGGGAGGGCGGTATGGCCTAGAAGGTTTAATGTGGTCATACCAAATCGTTCCCGAGATGGTCGGGCTAGTACCTTTATGGTGCTTGTTACCGGAACGTACCTGATCTGCATCCTTCAAAGGACCATCAACATCGATAACACTCCCCAAGGCCTTCGGGAAGTGTCCTTGTCGCTACAACAACAACAACTTGAGAATCGTTTCGAGAATAGACAAAGGTGCTAGTTAGCTCCATGTTAGTTGATGTCCATATATTTTCATCGCCGGTCTTTCTTATAAAAGATTCTGATTATAATGGTTAAGGCGTGTTTAACAGGGATTCAGATCATGCGATGAAGATTTAATATGTTTAAATATGAACATTAGCCACTGTGCGATACCTCTAAACCAATTCCAATCAGGACCAAATCTTAATACATATGTATGGGATAATATTATTATCGATTTTCGGTATTAGAAAAAAAACAATTTACTTCAAATTTTTTTGATCTCTGACACCGATACCTGTGCCACAAACCTATTCGCCTCCAATATGAACCAATATGTATGTATGGTGTTTTTGGTCTTGGTATTGCCTTTTGAATGGGTGAGATTGGAAAAATAGGAATTTTGATATATATAAGGACCACCTTAATGTGCATTTGTCAAGATGTGAAAACGACTTGTTTAATGAATAGTTTTCCCAACATAGCATTACGTCCAGGCCACATGATAAAGGTTCATAGTGATATCACAATCTTGGGTTATTTCTATACCAAACGATCCCAGGAAGCTAAAACTATAGAGTATAGTGCTTCTGTGGACGAAACGTCACAGAACAGTCGTCCATTATTTCTTGCTTTACATCGTACTTATGTCTTAGCATTCTCAGTTATGTTGCCTAGCTTTCTGAAAAATTTGTTTTCCATACACCTGTTTTCGTTTCCACTAAAAACGGGGGAGGACCTGAATTATATGTTCATTTGGGTTGGGATTTCTCGGAAGTTATTATAAGCATTCGCAGCTTGCCTATTGCAAAGACAAGAGAACAAATAACGGGGTTCAAAGACCCAAAATAGTTTGCTTTGGGTGACTCTCTAGACATCAAAGGCTACTTCCTCGGGCTATAATTCCGTTTGGATAATAACTCGATGGGATCTTTGTGCAACAGAATTCCGGCAGCGGAAAGCATAGGTCCACAATCAAGAGAAGAGTATTCTGAAGTACGCCCCAAGACGCTTTCCCTAATCTGCGTAGTGGTAGTAAAAGAGCTTCTCAGGGACTTCGAAACCAATATCTGCCGAACTACATTGCAATCCTGATAAGAGATATATGTCGTAATATTATACTCGAGATTTTACGAGGAAATTTCGAGATTTCTGCTTTAGGGCTTCATTCGCTCGCTTGTATAAGCACCGCAGGTACTTCCTGATATGGTTATTTATGGAAATATGCGGGTTAGGAAGCTATCCTGTAGACTCAATATGCAATTTAGACCTAGGAATATATCGAATGCCTTGTCCTGATATTGTTTAGATGGTAGTGGTACCGAGGTTTGTCTATGAGGTAATGGCGGAACTCACTAGGCATAGCGAGCATTACCAAAATGATGGAAATGTATAGCCCTAGTTTTTATCAACGACGCTCATAGAATAACTTTCTCTGGCACTAGCCAGGCATCGTGAAATGGGATATGGTATGAGCTCTCTGTCTTGGGGCGCTCCAGCATTCTTATCTGCCTTTTTGACTTAATACTAGGCAGACAGTCTATTGTATGCCTTCAACTTTCCTATGTGCGAACTTCAACATCATCTTTCTCTCGGTAATGGTATGCGGGAAAAGCTTAAGTGGGTCAGTGGCCTACTTATGTAATTGGCTAACAGTTTTGCAGAAGCCGGAAGAAAGGTAGGCAGTTTATAAATATCTAGCAGAACTCTTTTTATAATCTTTTCGCAACATACTACAATGTCGGCCGCCGCGGTGTAGGGTAGTGTGTTGACTTAACTAGTTAATGGCCTCTACTCAAGTGACGGGACAACTGACATCAGAATACTTTAGACAATTTTTTTAAAATGGCATTGCCCTCGTCTGTGGTTTGCCAAGCTCTCCGAGTTTATTTCTGTCATGAAAAGCTTTATAACAAATTCACTACATTAGCATATACCCTTTGAAGTTGGCATAAAACATGTCGGTCCGCCAATATGTTGGAGAAACAAGAACGCACCCATCACACGTTGGAAGAGAAGCTTAGCCTAAATATCTTCGAAAGTATATATATCGCGCCAGGTTATTATTTTATTATAATACACAATATTGTACTTAAGTCGCATTTAGGGCTGACAAACAATTATAATCTCGCAATTTTGTTTAAAATTACTCAAAGCTTAACATCAGTGAATACCAAACACTTGGCAGCTTTAACTACTTCCCTGCAGAGCCCCAACTCAAACGCATTGAACAATTCAATTCACTCAAACACAGGCAGGTATGTATTTACAATAGTACAACAACAAAGCGCTGCACGTTTTTGTTGACTATATCACAGCACAGAGAATGCGCAACTCTGCATTACTTTTGCTCCTGTCTTCTGAGACTGAATACGCAAGCCACACAAGACACTGCTGCACTAACAATAACACCAACAACAACAATATCAGAAGAGTAGTAGTCAGAGTACGATCAGAGCATTCCGGTACCGTGGGAAATGCACAGTAGTGCTCATGTATATGATTGTATAGCAACGCATACACCATTTCCAACATACATATGTACGTCCCAAAGTAACATTCTCATTTTCAAATATGCAACAGATACACACACACATTTTATTCATATACATATGTATATAAATTTGTGTACTTACAAACAATAGCTATCTGAATGCTTGACTAAGTTGCTGAGTAGTTGAGTGGTTTGTGCTGCCTTACCATCTGGTTGAATGAATGAATGGATGGCATGAATAGCCTGATGATGATGATGATGACGATCGTGCCGTTCCTCTACTCCAACTCACTAAATTCCTGGTTAGTTGTTTTGTGTGACGGTGGCGCATGTAGAATACGCCTGGTTTTACAAAAGTACGAGTGCAGTATTAACATAGTGGATGGCGTTTACTGCTTTATCACTCCCAAGACTTTTGAAAGTCGATTTTAGTTTTAGAAGTTTTTTATGGGTGGCGGTTGGTTTTGCACATTGCTGCTTCACATACATTCATGGTTATGTACAAATATGTGCATTAGGGCGGGTCGATTTAAAAATCGCTCATTGCTCTATGAAAATCGTATTCTAGGGATCAAAATAAGAAACTTTGCCGAAGGAACCATACCTCTAAAACGAATTCTGATGGATAAAGTGCATGTAAGTGCAAAACCGGCGATTTTTTGAAATGTTTGTATGGCGAACCCCCAGGGGGTTCCAGGGGGTGTGCCACTGGCATCGGTGGGTCGGGCCTCCAAAGTTAGTGGGGGTCGGTCATACATTTGGACTCGATTGGAGCACTCTAAATGGTCAAAGTGGGATTTCTCCAATTTACCCCTACCTGCATCAGATTTCGTTTTAGAGGTATGGTTCCTTCGGCAAAGTTTTCTTATTTTGATCCCTAGAATATGATTTTCACAGAGCAATGGGCGATTTTTTGCCTCCCCTCAAATCGACCCGCCCTAATGTGCATATATATATACTATAAAATATACATATGTATACTCTGCTTAGTATTTACTTGACGTATACATACTAGTTTGCCGATATTTAATTGAAACGAGTGCTTGGCAGCTGAGAAGTCATTGGAGTCTATATAAAAGATGTGCCTTCTATGTCGGGGACAGTATGAGGTGTGGCAATTAAGTTCCGGGAATTTGTCAATAAAAAACGAGAAAATGAAATTTAAGAAAAATGTTGCTTATCGCCCTTCACAATAGCCTCCCTCCAACTCTACACAATGATTCCAACGTTTCTGCCATAATTGGAGGCATCCTTGATAATCCTACGAAGTTAGCCCGCTTAGCACGATGGTTACAGCTTCTTGGAACTGCTGTACGCCGCTATGATGTGTTCCTTCGCGGTTCATCTTGGGGACAAGAAAACAGTCGCAGGGAGCAATATGGGTGAGGCAAACGTTGGAATGCCTTTTTTTTTGCCAAAAACTTTTACACAATGGACGAGGAATGTGCCGGTGCATTGTCGTGATGCAGGATCCATGGTTTGCGAGTTCGGGTCGCAAACGAAAAACACGTGCCCGCAGCCTCTCCAAAACGTCAACATAGAATTTTCCAGCCTCTGTCTGACCAGCGTAACATATTCACGATGAATATGATGATGAATGATGCCGTGGATATCGAAAAAAAAACAATCAACATTTCCTTCAAATGTCATTTTGACAGCCTCGCTTTCGTTGGCGTTCGTATTGCAGTCGATAACTTGAGTATATGTTGATAGTTCCTTGCACTCATTTTCCATCGATATTTAGAATGAAATTAGGTGATAACCACGCCCACTTTATATATGTATATATAAGACAAAACACGTGATTATTTAGTAAATAAAAGTAAATACATAAATGTATGGCGCGTAACCTTCTCTTCCAATTTGCGTCGTGCTCTTTTTTGTTTTTCCTACAAATTGGCGGGACGGAACCTACCTGTTTTATGCCGACTCCGAACGGCATCTGCAAGGCAGTTGAGTTTTCACTGAGAAGCTCGGAGTGCTTGCCAAACACTGCCGAGGGCGACCCCGCTTGGAAAAATGTTCTTCTAATTGAAAAACTAGAAACAAGTTGATATTACTTTGCCCGGGCGTGAACCCAGGATCTTCGGTGTGGTAATCGGAGCACGCTACCATCACACCACGGCGTCCGCTATTATTTAGTAAATAATAAAGATAAAATGAACAAATCGTATGCGTGCGTAAAAATATCGATCCCGAATTTAAATTTTTGAAAATTTCAAAAAGGAAAGTGGCACGCTTAATTCTGACAAAATCAAGTTTCCAAAAATTGTTATTCATAAACCAAAAACCGCCTTAAATTGTCATCACAAACATAAGGAATGGGCCTAGACGAAATCGGTGTAGGAGCCCTCCAAATCTTAGGGAGCCGAACCGGTTTCGGACGGAACCGGTTCTGAACCGGAAAACCCATTTCTTTCGGTAAATAACTGAAGCATTAACCCAACGGAAATCGGATTTCATAGTAAGTGTTCCCCCAGAGAAAAACTTTTGTCGTTACGGACAAACTCTGTTTATGTTCTTTCCTGTATCGGCTTGCCCTTCGGCCTGAGATGTTGACCAAAGTAAGCGTATAAGCTCACAAGGTATCCGAGGACACTGCCTTCTGGCATCACATGCTTATGAGTTAGGTCTCGTCAGTAACAGCAAGTGCAGGAAATCTGAGTTGCAGGAAGAAACGGTTGCGCACGTTCTGCGTTGTGTCCTGCACTCATCAGGTCAAGGCTCCAGCTATAGGGGCGGCAGAGTTGCCAGATCTCGAGGCAGCAATTAAGCTGCGTCCTAGTAAATCTAATAATTACAAGACGACGGATTTATTCGATAACATATGTCCGGCACTTGATTGGGGTTCTTCGTTGGACGTCAAACAAATTATGGTGACACTATGTACACATTCAGTTTTATGTGAGGTCTTATTGACCGGTCAGTTCAACCTACACTAACCTGAGCGTATAAGCGACTTTCATTAAAAAAATCATATCTCGGGAAACTAATAATGCTAGAGGAATCCAATCAATGGAACACTTTTGGTCACATCGCAGGGTGCATTGTCTTGCTGTTTTTCTACAGTTTTCACTGCTCCCATAAAAGGAAAATGCTGCATGAAGTTCGAGTTTATCCCCTCATGTTAGGTTAATTTTGAGTTAAAAGTTAAGTTGCCGTTTTGCAAGTGGGCCTTAATTAAAACTTCTCCCCTTTTTACTTCAACAGTTTTATACCTATCATGAAAATGAAATGGTATATTAAGTTTGTCACGAATCTCAAAATCGTAAGTTATTAAATCAGTATACTGAATGGTCAGGTTGACGAGCTGATTTGATTTAGCCATGTCCGTCCGTCTGTATGCTTAAAGGCAATCTAGTCCCTAAACTTTTAAGATATTTGGATAAAATTTGTTAAGTGGGTATATTTAAGTGTCCAATTAAACATTTGGCGGAACTGGTCGGATCGGACCACTATATCATATATCCCCCATACAACCGATTTTTCAGAAAAGAGGATTTCGTCATACATATCTTTCTTAACTTATCAGATTGAAGCTTCAAATTTCACCAAGTGCTTACGTTATATTAGCATATACTGAAGTCTGAAAAATAATAGAGATCAGTCGTATATCTTATCTTATAACTTTAAACAGGCAACTCTTGTTTGTATAGCCGAACGATCTCGGGAACGGCTCAACCGATTTAAATGAAATTTGGCACAGAGATAAAATTTCACCTTCTAAGACTTTCTACCTAGGTGTTGCCACTCAGAATGTTTCACAAGGTTGCCACCTATTCGAATTAAATAAAATTGCATGAGATATGTCGATATGGGTATCAAACGAGAGTATTTCACTCCGCATTACCATAGGGAAATTTTTGAGTAGGACTGCCGTTTAGGGTTGCCACCTATTCGAAATGAAAAAAAAATTGCATGAGATATGCCTATATGGGTATCAAACGAAAGTTGTTTCACTCCGCATTACAATAGGGACATTTTTGAGCAGGGTTGCCACTTAGGGTTGCCACCTATTCGAAATTAAAGAAAAAGAAACGTTGCCAGCACAACTAAACGCCCAGGTACTATAGTATATATCCCATGCAAATGATTGTTCAGATAAGAAACTTTTCATAATTTCTGCCCCATTTAACAGATAGAGGCTTCAAATTTCACTAAATGCTTACGTATATAGCATATATTGTTGTCTGAAAGAAATCATAGAGATCGGTTGTATAATAGTATATATCCCAAACAGACCTGTTAAATTTCCATTAACATTAATAATAATTAATTTCGTTTCCCTTTTTAATTTTAATGATTAATTAATTTTTTGCACAGCACCTAGCAATTAATAATTAATTAATTAAAAAAATAATTATAAATAATCATGAATATTGGCCATTAAAAAAATAATCAAAAATAATTAAAAAATGTACCCATTGATTTAAATTAAAGACAATCATATGATTAAGAACAATTAAGTAATTAGAAATAATTAAAACACTTAAAATTAATCAAAAAATTAAAATTAATCAAACAATTAATAATTAAAATTTAATTATTTGATTAATTTCAATTACTTAATTATTTTTAATTATCTAATTATTTCCAATTATATGATTATTTTGAATTAGTAACATGAAAGAGAAAATGTTTGAAGTAAGAAATAAGTATCTGAAACCAATTGTACTATTGTATGTACATACTTGTGCTAACTCAAGAAATATAAGATACATATTTATTATTACTGATATTGTCAATTGTCGCTGCTTTTTGTAAACACTTTTAAAAACCAAATTGGAGAGCGCAAATTTTGGCTTATTACACCACAGACGTAAGTATATATCTGTATATATATATATATATAATATATATATATATATATATATTATATTATGATGCTGGAAAAACACAGAAATAATTAAAATTAATTAAAAATAATCATTTAATTGCATTAATTATGTAATTTATATAATCAAAATTAATTGACATTAATCAAATAATTATATTAATTATTTAATTAAAAATAATCAAAATTAATTAAAATAATCAAATAATTATATTTATCATTCCATAAGACAAACGAAAAAATAATTAAAAATAATCAAAATTGTTTGTATTAATTATGCAATTAAAAATAATTAATTAATACAAAATTTTAATGAAAATAATTAATTATAATCATTAAAAGGGCATACATACTGACACTTAATCATTAAACAATTGGCTGAGGAAAACTCATTATAATTAATAATCATTAAATTTTTAATCATTATTTAACAGGTCTGATCCCAAACAACAGAGTGTTCGAATAAGAAAATTTTGGCAATTTCTACACAAGTTTTAACAGCTATAAACTTGAAATTTCCCCAAATGTTTACGTACATATGTAGCATATATTATTGTTGAAAAAATCATAGAGATCGGTCGTATATATAGTTTATACCACATATAAACCGTCATTTCTACCCCATTTTTATTGGCTACACTCAGAGAAAAAATCGTTCTAAAACGAACGAAACAAGTTCAAAATTAAGAACATTCGTTGACAAAAGTCTGTTAAGTACGTTTTTTCTTAACTCGTGACCGATGAGCTTATTTTAAGAACAGTTTTTCCAAGCACACCGTTCGTATTTTCTGACCAGTTTGGTATTGATGTGTGAAACTTATGTGCTCATTTCAAGCACTACTTGGGCTTGATTTAGGATTTTTCGTTCTCACGCTTCGAGAACGATTTGGGTTCGATTTAACATTTTCGGTCTCAATTTAAGAACGGTTCGTGCTTGATCTTTCGTGGGAGGGGAAAATATTTTTTTAAATATATTTATTTATTTTTTATTAATAATAATTTTTTTGTCATAAATAAAAAATATTTATAACAAAAAAATTGTTATTTAAATTCAAAAGTTTAAGAAAAAATGCATAATAAACATTTTCTCATACATTTCTCTTACTAAGAAATTATTCTTATTTGAAGACGTAATCTGCATATATACTTAAAACATTTCATAACAAGTTTGAGAATTACCTGTGCATATGTGAATGGAACTGAACGAAATTAAGAGTTAAAAAAAATAGAACATAAAAAAATTGTTTTAAAAAAAATTTAGGGTTTGACGGGGATCGAACTCGCGCCACACGATCGCAAGATGAACATCATTGCCGCTGAGCCACTACAACTGCTTGATAGCTCGTGCCAAATGTTGTATTTAACATTGTAGTGCACACGAATTGTACCGTTTTTTTTCTTGGGCTTAATTTAAGAACATCGTTCTCATTAATAGAACATTTGTCCATATTTTAAGACCAGCCGTTCTGTTTTCAAGAAAATGGTGTCAGTTCAAGAACAAGGTTGTTGTTTTAAGAACAGGTCGTTCGTTTTTCAAGAACAAAAAAGTAAGAACATGAAAAGCTTGAATTGAGTCCGGTGGTGCTGGATTTTAGAACGGCGTTTTTCTCTGAGTATAGAAGCTTCACATTTCATCAAATACTTACGTGTACGTCATATATTGTTCAGAGAGGTGATTCGTGTATCTCATGCAGACTACAAGGAACGCAAAACTTTTTATCTCGCACGATCTATTTTCTATTTTGTACAAATTTTCACTATATATTACATATTTTATACAATTGATTATTCGGATATTACGAATAGGCTAAGATTATTGCTCAGCTCATTCATGAAAGTATGAAGTCTACGGCACAACTGAAGACAGTCCCGTCCTCGCTTGTTTTATCTCATGAGACGCTCTTCATAAACAATTTCTTTCACTGCGATTGCTTTTTACTGCAAGTTTGATTCAAAGAACGATCTTGAAGAGTTCGATTGCATGTGTTGTCATTCATAGAAGTTCATTAATAAATTCGTTTCAATTTAAAAAGTGTATATCCTATTTCTAGAATTATCGATGTTTTCGAATTTTATCTACACTTTAATACCTAATTCTTTAGAAATGTGTAACAACGGAAATGAATAAGAATTATTTGTGTTTCGTTTTGCTCAACTATCCCATATTTTTGCCTCAATTACACCTAACAACAACAACAACATCGGTTGGCAATGTCGGTATTTCTTTTGCATCTTGCATCGGACAAAGTCAATAGGCTATTTGTTTGTTTACTGGAATTGGTGTGTTGGTAATCATTGATAAGCGACAATGATGATGTCCTGTTGAGCAAAATACCATTATAAAACACTGGTACTCAGACTTGTACAACAAAAAGGCGATACCAACAACAAATTACCTCATACATACATACTTACAAATACAATGGTTGTCGCATTATTGAGGTTTGATTTTTCCCATGCGTTTTAACAACACAATGAATGGCCCCTGGCGATTGCAAGTAAATTAAGTAAATACCAATACCGTTGGAGACCACCAACGTAATTGCGATAAGACGAAGCGGAGGCTATTAAGTCGCAATTGGTTCGCATGATTTTGTCTGTTTATATTTTAACAGATATTGTGGTAATTTTGTTTATAGAAGGATACACAAATGCACGCTTATGGTAGAGAATCTCGTGACGATTGTGCGTTTGTCAATGCAAGGTTAAGTATATGATTGTTAATATGTATGTATGTGCGTATGTTTATATATTGCATTTAAGTGCAATTATCACCTCTTTGTTATCTATCTCCCACACATCGTTGTGATCGTTCACCGCATAATCGTTTGTCGTCCTCATCGCCTTTATTTTGCTTTTTCTCTTCATATGAGCCAACATCAAAGACAAGGTGTTTATTTGTTTGTCCGTCTGTCTGTTCGTCATTTTGTCTGTCTGTTTGCATTATTTGTTTGTTTATTTATAGCACTCGCTGATTTTTGTGGTCGTCAATGCGGTTGGTTGGCAGTCTGTGTGTTGGCGTTGGTGTCGTATATAGCATGCACATTAGGCCAGGTCGATTTGTGGGAGGCAAAAAAATCGCCCATTGCTCTGTGAAAATCATATTCTAAGGATCAAAATAAGAAACTTTGCCGAAGGGACCACACCTCTAAAACGAATTTTGGTGTCCCCCAATTTGGGTCGAACTTTGGGTAGGGGCAAATTTTGGAAAATCCCACTTTGACCCATTTAGAGTGCTCCAATCGAGTCCAAATGTATGACCGACCCCCACTAACTTTGGAGGCTCGACCCACCGATGCCAGTGGCACACCCCCCTGGAACCCCTCTGGGGTTCACCATACAGACATTATACGATTTTCACAGAGCAATGAGCGATTTTAAATCGACCCGCCCTAATGCACATTCATATATCCTAATATGTAGATACACTGGTGGCAATATTTATATGCCCAATATGAACTGATACGTAGGACCTATTACAGATACTGGCCACATTATGCAATGAATCTAACTGGATCCCCCTTTCAACGACATAGGTCTTTACGGAAAACTATAGATGTACTCTGCTCAGGGCCGATTAACCCTCAACGGGGCTCTAGGCAATCATCAATTTGGGGGCCTTTTTTCACGACCGTTCCCTTCTTTTTCAATTAAAAAACACAAACTTATATCTTTCTTAAAATTTATTGTCACAATGTAATAATATCAATAAAATTACTATCTACATTATAAACATGTCGTTTTCTACATTTGTTTCGGCAAATTCATCAATTATCTCATCAATATCGATTTTGTTCAATAAATCTGTTGCAGCTCTTCAGCTTTGATTCTTTTTAATTGCGAGAAGGATGGTTCGACAGAACATAAATATTACGTATTCTAAATTAAGAAATAGAGTGACTTATCTTGTTTCTGATACAGCTCTAGTTGGGAAGTAAAATAAGGATTTAGGTGTTGTGTTTGATTCATCATTCACATTTACTGAACATTTAATTTCATAATTTCCAAAGCTTATGCCTTATTGGCATTTATAAAAGAAATGGCTCCGAATTTAAGGACCCATACTAAGAAGCTGTGTGTATAATGCGTTCGGTTAGATCTGAGGCTTGAATATGCTTCCATCATATGGAAGTGACTCACTATGAGGTTCATAATATGAGGAATTGAACGTGTTCAGAAAAACTTTATGAAGTACTGTTTTATCTGATTAAAATTCGACCAGCCCCTTCTCCTTTTTCTCAAGTGTAAGTTAATTAACCTCATTCCCTGGAAGTAGAAGGGTAACATCACAATTACTGTTCCTTTATGATATTGTTAATGGCATAATCGATTGTCCAATAATCTTGATCTTGAATCCTGTTCCAACGTAATTTGCGTTAACATTATATGTTTGCTCTTGAGAATTTTAAGTCTAATTATGATCTGAATGAGACCAATCACACGCTGCTCTAATTGTAATCAACTCAATTAATCATAAACATTGTATTGATTTTTCTTTATCGCGGCAATGCTTTAAAAATATGCTCTTTCTGCTTTAAGTTAAGTGGTTCTTTATTATATATAAGTATACGAATTCTTATATAATCTAGTCTGTAGGATTCTCTGTATATCATAGACTAAATAAATAAAGTAAATGAATAAAATTTCGTGATCATTAATGTTAAAATAACCGAAACAAAGAGCTATTCCTGGTTAGAGAAATACATCGACTAATTGATCTTCCAGTAGAATCTATACAAATGACTATGAGTTTTTTGTGCATCAGTGTATCTGGAGTTCATGTAACTTCGGAATTGTTTTATTCAATGAAAAATTCTTCCCAAATCTCTAGAATAAAAAATAACTAGCGCACGAAGCGCTCGTTATCTATAGCGAGGTCTCCATCACTTAGAGAAGAGTTGATGATAAATGCAAATCTCTCTGAAACTTTCCATATAATTCACTGTGGCAGAGTGTCGATCATTTCGAGAAAATCTTTTTGTCTTAAAATCATCGCGATGCGAAATTCTACTTCGGAGCATTTCCGTCATTAGGTTGTTTGTTTCTACGACGAGTATCGTTTTAAGATTTCTGTATAACCTACTCCACATTACATTTGAGATAATTATTTTTTATTATTAATATACTCTCATTTCACTTCGATACACTTCTTGCACGCTATACAATTTGTCAACTGACTCGTAATGTGCTTTTTAGGAACTTGTCTAGTTCGTCGGTCGTCGCTTTTGAGTGCGGTCAAATCAGTTTTGATATATATTTAGTTGAGTTCTGATTCTATTTTCTTCCACTCTGTAGAAGTTTATGTTCGTAAGAAAATTTAGAAGTATTTGTATTTTTTCGGCGCCCCTAAATCGGGGTCCCAGGCAACTGCCTATTCTGCATACTTGTTATGCGCCCTGACTCTGCTGGTTTGTTTGTTGATGCTCCAACGGCTTATAACAATTGAAGGTTTCTTACGTGTACAAGCATGCGTGATTAATTCAGTAGATAACACTCCACATTAGATTTCCAGAATCAGAGAGCTCTCAAGCTGGAAGGTGGTCCTTCATATTTCAATAGCAATCGAGTCATAGTATCTTACAGTAAAACAAACAAAAATCTCCCAACTTCACAAATCTTATGGTGAGTGTTTGAGATGTGGACAATACTTTTCCGGGTATGACTCCTGCAGGCGCCGGTAGTAGAACCTTCTGATACTAGCCAGACGCCTAGGCAATTTATAGCTTCTCCAACCTAATTGTTAACTTTGTCTAATGGCGAATGCTATAATTTAGCAGGCGACGCTCTAGTGACTCCAATTTCCTTACGCAAGGAGGTGGTGGGATGACCTAGTAACCCAGTGACCAGTATTCAAATCGTTGCCGACATGATCAAATAAGTACCTTAATGGTGCTATTTTCTAAAAACCATCAAAATCGTTAAAACGCCACAAAAAGTTCGGGTAGTCTCCTTATCGCTACACCAAGAAGTTATGCATGCCCACCGCGATATTAATTTATACCCTCAAACCTGTTGGCTTCCATCCAATCTACAGGTAATCTGGAGGATCGTATTGTTACGTTAAAAAAATGTTTCAAGGTAGCGTGAAAAGCTAGCTGTTCAATCCCCAGGCATTACGAATTTCCTTCACTGCTCGGATAAAAGCAGTAACGGCCTAAGATTTAAATGCCAGTAAGGCCTCTAACGAATACCACTCGGAGAGTGACTTTAGGAGTATAAGTAGCATCTTTCTGAGCGAATATAAAAATGACATACGCATCACGAAGAAAGGCATAATACTGGCCATAACATTGCGAGTCCAATAAGGCAACGAAGGACTCAGCGCAAAGTTTAGTAAGATTCTTGTCGGAAATCACAAACAAGACGTGTGTGTAGCGTGGCGACCCTTATTTAGGTATCTAGTATAAGTCCCAACCATGCATATACAAAGAACCTTCTATATTAAGGTTTACTCTGTCGCATTTATTACCATCGCCCAGAAGTCTCGCAGCTTATACTACATCTTTTAATGACATGACGACTCCTTCCGACCCAGAGGATATAAACTTAGTAGAATTTAATTTAAGATTGTACAGCGTCATATATATTTCTTGTCACTGAACTCCTCCTTAATGACTGGACCGATTTAGATACAATTTTTTGTGTGTTGAAGGGGATTTGAAAATGGTTTAGACACTCTCTTTCCTTCCCGGGTAGTAGAGCAGGAGCTGACCTGTACGATTGCTTGAAATTTGATTCAAGGGGACCTTCTTGTCTAGCGTTCTGTTTGATAGACTTTTTCCCCGGGAGGTAAACCAAGGACTGACCTATACCCAAAAATCTAAATTTAGTACAGGAGAATCTCTTTGGCCAAGTAAATATTTGAGAAACTTTTCATTATGGTGCGATTTGCTTGACATTGCGTACAGGGATACATACCTCTTTACCTACCTTAATATATGAGAAACTTCTATTCAGAGAGTGGACCACAAGCCAACCTATATATACATACATATATCGCACACCTCGACCAAATCAAAAATCACAATGTTAAGGAAAGGCAAATTACTAATTTACTTCCTTATATGCGCCGATAGAATTTTTAATTTTTATGAAGCCCCGAGTAGTTCGGCTAATATTTAAGTAAGTATTGTTTGATAGAGAGAAATCGAGGGAAAGAAAAAAAGACTGGGAAGTGACAGAGTTAGACGAGTATAGAGAGAATGGGATTGATGAAGCGGAAGGCGAAGGAAGATAGGGAGTTAGAAAGAAAAGTAGGGATGGAAAAGACAGTGATGGCGAAAGATACGCAGAGAGAGGAGTGAATAAAAGGATAAGGAAAGTGGAAGAGAGGGGGAGGGCGAATAGAAGTAAAAAATTATTAAAAGTTATGCAGAACAACGTTAATGCAAAACAATGTCTGCAGGGTCTGCTAGAATGTATATATATTTTTTTATAGAAGGCTATTTTTATTAAATAACAAGTAAGGAAGGCTAAGTTCGGGTGTAACCGAACATTACATACTCAGCTGAGAGCTTTGGAGACAAAATAAGGGAAAATCACCATGTAGGAGAATGAACCTAGGGTAACCCTTGAATGTGTTTGTATGACATGGGTATCAAATGGGAGGTATTTTAAAAGGGAGTGAGCCATAGTTCTATAGGTGGACGCCATTTCGGGATATCGCCATAAAGGTGGACCAGGGGTGACTCTAGAATTTATTTGTACGATATGGGTATCAACACCCAAAAAAAATTTCTCCTGATTGAAGAAAAATGGGAATGAAATGGCACTTAAGAAATTTTTTCCTCATTCGCATGGCTAAATTTCTCCAAAATGAGGAAAAATTCCTCAATTTGAAGAACCATTTTATAAAGTTTCTTCTAAAGTTATATTTTGCGTCAATAAGCCAATCCAATTACCACGTTTCATCCCTTTTTTCATATTTGGTATAGAATTTTGATATAGAATTATGTTTCGTAATTTTCGATATCGAAAAAGTGGGTGTGGTTATAGTCGGATTTCGCCCATTTTTAATACCAAGATAAAGTGAGTTTAGATAAGTATTTGAACTAAGTTTAGTAAAGATATATAGATTTTTGATCGCGTTAACGGCCGGGCGGAAGGACAGACGGCCGTCTGTGTATAAAACTGGCCGTGGGCCGACTTCGCCCATTTTCACCGAAAACAGTTATCGTCATAGAAGTTCACCAAATTTAACAAGGATTGGTAAATTTTTGTTCGACTTATAGCAGTAAAAGTATTCTAGACAAATTAAATGAAAAAGGGCAGAGCCACGCCCATTTTGAAGTTTTCTTTTATTTTCGTATTCTGTTGCATATCATTACTGGAGTTGAATGTTGACATAAATTCCTTATATACTGTAAAGATATTCAATTTTTTGTTAAAATTTGACTTTAAAAAATTTTTTTTTAAAAAGTGGTGCCACGCCCATTGTCCAAAATTTTACTAATTTTCTATTTTCCACTTTTCGGGTTTTCGAAATTTTCGATATCGAAAAAGTGGGCGTGGTTAAAGTCCGATATCATTCATTTTGAATAGCGATCTGAGATGAGTGCCCAGAAAGCTACATACCAAATTACATCAAGATACCTCAAAATTTACTCAAGTTATCGTGTTAACGGACAGACGGACGAACGGACTTGGCTAAATTAATTTCTTTTTTCGCTCAGATCATTTTGATATATAGAAGGCTATATCTATCTCGATTAATTTATGCCGTTACGGATTACCGTTATGGGAACAAAATTAATATAGTCTGTGAGCTCTGCTCATCTCAGTATAAAAATTTAAAAATTTTACTTATCATGTCAGCTGTCTATTATTTCAGCCATCAGTGTAATACTCATGTGTATTTGTTACTTGTAAAATCATGTGAATGCTAACTTGTTGATTTTGTTATTATTATTGCTTGGTGTTGTTATAATTCTTATTTGTTATTGCTTTGAATAAACAAATTAACGCAATCTACTGTCTGTTGCAGCGGCATTAACCATTACCATCATCGCCACCGCCAAAAACCAGCATTGCCTTGCAGAGAAGTCTCTTTACCCAACAGCAGCGACGTTTGCGCATGCGTGCCTACGTAGAGATGCGATTGGCGATAAGCGCAGAGGCGTTGATGCTTATCACCGCAAAATGGTTAAGCATGTCGGTGGTCAAGTCTGAGCTGTTACAACCAAATGTAAAATGTTAATATGAATGTATGTATGTCTGTTTGTTTAGCTGAATGATGGCCAACAAGAATTTTAGGTACATATGTAGGTTTCACATGTGCATAGGCACATGTAGGGACGTATGTATGCTTAGGAGCTTTAAAGAAAATATCCTGCGCATATCCTTTGTTTTACATACTTCCATTGCCGCCACGCGCCGCTACGTGACATGCAGGAAAAGGTAGTGAATTTGGCAAGTAAATATGAAGTAAAAATTTTGTTTCAGTTTATTTGTCTTGTGGCGGTGGCAGGATATGCACGTTTGCGTTGGGCATTTATTTGCTTTAGGTTAAGCGGTAGGATATATTTTTATTCAAATTTACTTTAGCGTTTTGGTAAAAACCACACAAAAGTGAAATGTGCTAAAAGGACTGCATTAGAATGGCAGGCACACACTACTTTACGCTCTTATTCAAGGAATAACGATATACAGCTTGGTGCACTGGATGGGTAAGATCTACAAAAATAACAAGTAAGGACGGGACTGTCTTCGGCTATGCCGCAGATTTCATACCTTTCATGAAAGGGACTGAACAATAATCTTATCCCGTTCGTAATCTCCAAATAAACGGATGTATAAGATAAGAAATATATAGTGAACAGATGTACATACCTAAACGCTTTTTAAGATAAATATAAAATAAAAAATGGCAAAAAACCCCCTTATCTGAACGATCGGTTGTATGGGATATATATTATATATAGCTCCGATCGAAATGATTTTTACAGGAAATCTTCTATGATATATTAGAATACATATCACCAAGTTTCAAGTTTTTATTTTGGAAACTTAGGGAGAAATGGCCACAAATCTTTCTATCTGAACGTTCGGTTGTATGGGATATATACTATGTATAGCTCCAATCAAAGTAATTTTTTAGGACACCTTCTATGATATATTAGAATAAATATCACCAAGTTTAACGTTTTTATATTGGAAATTAAGGGAGAAATGGCTAAAAACCTTTCTATCTGAACGATCGGTTGTATGGGATATATATTACATATAGCTCCAATCAAAGTGATTTTCTCAGAAAATCGGCTATGATATATTAAAATATATATCACCGATTTTCACGTTTATACTTTCTAAATTAAGGGAGAAATGGCCAAAACTCTTTCTATCTGAACGATCGGTTATATGGTATATAACTATATATTGCTTCGATCAAAGTGATTTTTCAGGATATCTTCTATGATATATTAGAATATATATCACCGACTTTTATGTTTATACTTTCTAAATTGCGGCAGGTATGACCAAAATCGTCTTATCTGAACGATCGGTGGTATGGGAGCTATATGTTATAGTGGGCCGATCCTACCGCATCCGACAAATGTTTAATATAATACAAAAACACATCCTTGTGCCAAATTTCATTGAGATATCTCAAAATTTGAGGGACTAGTTTGCGTTCAAACAGACAGACGGACAGACGGACGGACGGACGGACAGACGGACATGGCTATATCAACTCAGTTCGTCGCCCTGATCAATTCGGTATACTTAATGGTGAGTCTATCTTCTATATTTCTCAGCGTTACAAACATCGGACCAAAGTTAATATACCATTTCATGTTCATGAAAGGTATAAAAATAAAGATAAAGTGATACTAAAAGGTCATGCCATGGCTTTCGGAGACCTTTAGTTTCTTGACAGTAGCAAGTCCTTAGCCCTCAATCAGGTAGAAAGTTGGCGCTAGGACGCTTAAAAGGGGGTATGATTTGAGGGTTACTGTGATAATCCTGTCAAGACCGCTGTAATGTTTTTCGGGTGATATTAGTAGCCATGAGCAAAGCAGTAAAGATACTGGAGAAAAGCAGTTTAAACTGCACACGCATCAACTTTTATATGACAGCCAAGCAGCAATTAGGACAATAATCTCGCATAGTATAAAATCTAAATCGTATTAGAGTCTAAGCATCCCCTAGAAAGAATAAGGATAGGGAGAAAAATATATGTATATGGTGTCCTCGGACATATGGGAGCTTATAGTAATGAAACGCAAAATGAGTTAGCTAAAAAGTGCCCATCCACGAAGCACGTACGGCAGACTTCCCAATCAGATGGGGCGAGATAAAAATAAGGCAAAGATAGCATATGATCGACTAAGCAGGAAAGGTGTGGTACCAAGCGCTTCGCAACAAAATGTCGAAGATCAGGTGCAAGTCTTACGACCTCAAATAAACAAAGGGGTGTTTAGGGTCATGATGTATATGCTGACTGAAATTAGATTACGTCAGTGATAGCATATGTAGGATTAAACATCTAGCAAGTTTAAATATTCATTCTATTTGAGAACCTCACATACCTGACAGTTCAACCCTTCTTAACCTACGTTCTAATGGTGCAAGAGTTGAAGGGGTAAATGAAAACGTAAAAGTAGAGCTTAAGATTTTTCGATTTTGTTCGAGAAGAAACATTTTGCGAAAATCGGGGCTTCTCGTGAGATTCTGAATTCGAAATACTCGAAAGGCTCGTGAGCTTCACGAACACAAGCGTGAATGTCGAGAAGAAATCCCCAAGCTTTACATATAATACTACGAAATGCAGCGACAAATTGAATGTCAAGAAGCTTGTGAGCTTTACGGGTATTTCGAGATTCAAAAATATCGCGGGAAGCCGATTTTTCGAGCTCGAGTTTTTGCTTGTTTTCGAGAATAAATCGCAAGCTCTAATCGAAAGTTACCGATTAGGACTAGTATTGGACTGCTGGTAACAAAGCACACCAGTCACACTTCTTAGCGATAACTGAGACCTAATTATTTGGATTCGCGTTTTTTTGGTCAAAAATCCACCAGATAACATGGGGAAAACTTTTTTGTGCTGGAATCTAGTACTCTACATGCACATATTTTGGCCTGCGTAAAGGCAATGCTCGTATACTTACTCTAAGCTCCCATAGAAGGGGTACTCGTGTTTCTCCGCGTTCAGCGGCGCCTGAGCGCAAATGACATGAAATCACCTTACTTTGATGCGAATCGTGGTGGGTCGCCCAACTAAGTACTTGAAGTGTAGTATATTTCGGCACAATCTTTTTCCAAACATAGAGTCAACATCATCTTTTTTAATATTGACATCGCAGTCCATGTCCTCATGCTTTGGCATTCATTGCATTTCTTGTAGGAATCCTATTTAGTAGGCGAGGCTGAACATTCTGGATTAATATCCGGCAAAAGAGCAGCGCCATCGATAAAACTCCCCAAAATCTTCCGCGAGTTTCCTTATCAATACAAGAAGATGAAGATGTGATAGGGGAATTAAGCGACATGAGTGCTGTAAAAACATGGCATCATTGCGCTCCCTAACTAAGTTTCCGGCAGGAGTATGCAGGTTCTCTCTATACCCAGTACTTTCACTTGGAAGACACTAGCCGATTCAGTAAGACGGACAGAAATAGATAAAAGTGTGAACAAAAGTCGGTGTTTTCATGTATTCACGATAGATTTTTGCGATTAATTAAATAAATAAAAGAATGGCGCGATAACCACCCAAGAGATTTTTGGGCCGAACTTCTCTAATAATTTGCGTTGTGCTTCTTTTTTAGTTTTTCCTACAAATTGGCGGGAGAGGACCTACTTCATTTATGTCGACTCCGAACGGCATCCGCACGGCAGATGAGATTTCACTGAGAAGCTTTTCATGGCAGAAATACACTCGGAGTGCTTGCCAAACCCTGCCGAGGGGCGACTCCGCTTACACAAATTTTCTTTTAATTGGAAAAGCATGTTTCTAAAATTTGTATATTGCTTTGCCCGGGGCGTCAACACAGGGTCTTCGATGTGGTAGACGGAGCACGCGGTGGCCGCAGTGCGATTGGTTCTACAAAATATTCACAAATGATGAATTTCATATCAAAACCGATATACATTGAACCCGACCCCTCAGATTATGATGAAATTTTGCATACCTATACAAACACAACCCCATTTTTAGAAATTGCATTTTTGAGTGAGGGCGTGGCAAGGTGTCAAAGTTGTGAAAAATTACGGTAATAGGTACTTCTGAGCTGTGATAACTACGGAATGGCTCAACCGCTTTCAAAGACCTTGGTACCTTTGGAAAGGTATTCAGATCGGCTTTTGAAAACATACACTGTAAAAAAAATTAAATACACCGCAAAAAATTTTTTTTCTAAAATAAAATTTTAAACTTGAAAACAACTTCAAAAGCCAAGCATTTAAAATAAAATATCTTCTTTTTAGTAAGGTCAATTTAATATATTTCATTTCATTTTTATTGAGCATTTTTCTTATACCTATCTATTTACATATGTAGCAAAGTTACAATAGCAAAAAAAAATAAATAAAAAAGTTTAACATTATGAAGTATAAATTAACGAATGCATAATATGTGTATGAGACCGTGTAGATATAAGAAAAAGGTAAGACATTTTTTATGTTAAGCTTAACATAGTGGCAAATGTCATATCTATCAAAAATATTGAAACATTAGTGCAGTGGGGTGACTGCTAAATATAGAAATTAAGTTATAATTTTTTTAAAACCTACATATGATTTTTAGCCTTATTACAAGATGCTACTATTGGAAAAGCTAAAAGTAAGTAAAAGAAAAAATTATGGTGTAGGTATATAAAATAAAGTAAAGAAAGTTACTACTATTATTTGCTTTTAGTCTCTGTTAATAAGCTGCTTATGTAGCAAAACTTCGATTTCATTATGTGAGAAACTCAGAAGAAAGGATTTCACACATTTTGTAAATTGTAGAACATTCCTCTTGGCCCGAATTTCGGAGGGTAGTATGTTGAAGAGTTTCCTGGATACAATTGTATAAAACTTTGTTGAGCGTGTGGTTCTGGAAGGAGGAACAATAACTGTAGGATGAAAGTTTATCCTAAGGTTATAAGTTTCCGACCTCATACTCTGCAGATAACCACACCTAATGAAAAAGATTTTTAAAACTTTAAAATAATAAAGGTCCCTTATTGGAAGAATCCTTAGATCTCTAAAAAGCTCTCTTGAGGGATGCAGTCGATTTACACTAGATATTTTACGAATAACGAATTTTTGTAAAACTAGGATAGACTGAATTTTATTAAAGGATGCTCCCCCCCAACAGCTGATACCATATAACAATTTAGAATGAACAAGCGCATAATAAACTGTTTTAAGGGTGTAGTTAGAGCAGCAACCTCTGAGATGATAGAAACAACGTAAAGAATATTGGAGATAATGCTTTAGGCGGGATATGTGGATGCCCCAGTTCATATTTTGATCTACAGTTACACCTAGATACCGAAAGTCTTCAACAACGTCAATTATAAAGCACTCGTTATTACAAATAGCGAGCGGATTAAAAATACCATACTGAGCCATTTGGCACGAATTATCGTGGAGAGCGAGACGCTCACAACTGGAGGAGTGGAAAACAATGTCTACGTCTGGTCTTATTTTTGCATTCAAGCTAAAAAACATTAGCTTGGTCTTATTGCTAACAACGAGCTTGTGTTTAGCGAACCACGTTCTTAAAACATGTACATCATGATTTATGCTACTTATCAAGTCGAACGTATTTGATGAGCCGTAAGCTATCGCTAGATCATCTGCAAATGCAGTGACCTTCCCTAAGAATGGCATGTCGAAAATTGAATTTACGTAGACCAGAAATAAAATAGGACCGAGGACGGAACCTTGTGGAACGCCAACTTTAATTGGATTAGAGCTACTGAGGGTTCCGCAGACTTTAACGCGTTGTACTCTTCCAGTAAGATACGATTTGAACCACTCATGTATAAATCCTCGAAAGCCAGTATGATATAATTTATCAAGTAGAATTACATGATCCACAGTATCAAAAGCTTTTGTGATGTCAACGAAAAGACTCGCGCAATGTTTTTTACTGTCTAATTCTTGGTGAATAAATATACAAAAATCTAATAGAGCATCCTCGGTTGACCGGTTGGCTCTAAATCCAAACTGCCTTGGGCTGAAAAAGCTCTTGCTTTCAAGAAAAAGTAAAATACGGCTTTTAAGGGCTTTCTCGAAAACCTTAGAAATGGAAGGTACTAATGAAATTGGCCTATAATTGTTTTTATCTTCCCTGTTACCCTTTTTGAACAGAGGAATAATAATCGCACATTTCAAGTCTTCTGGAAAAGTTCCTGAGTATACACTAGCATTAAAGAGATGTTTCAGAATGTCTAGTAGGTTAAGGGCTATATTTTTAAGCAATTGGTTGGAAATAGCATCATGACCACAAGAACCGGAGTTGTTAAGTTGTTTTATTATTGTTAGGATCTCAGAGCCAGAGAAAGGTTCAAACAAAAAACTATTGCCTGAACTAGTTCCTCCCTACCTGACATCACACAATTGCAGGAAGAGGCATTAGATTGACCGACTGAAGCAAAAAATCATTAAATATATTAGATACAGCAGAGGAGTCGTCAATGATGTTGCCATGATCACTTAGAGCAATAGACTTTTCATCACCGATGCCGTTTGGGTTGATAATACTATTAACAATTTCCCATTCCTTCTTTGCGTTGCCGCTACATTCTAGTAACCTATTACGAAAATAAGTATCTCTCTGCCACTTAATATTCTTTTGTAATTGTTTACACAACTTTTTATACCTGGAATGGAGCTCTTGATTATTTGGGTGTTTCCTACACTTTGCACCCAGTCTATTCTTAAGCTTTGTCTTCTTGATAAGGTCAAAACTTATCCAAGGTTTAAGTTTAATTTTATTTTTTCGTGGAGCGCGGGTAAAGCTAGCAAACTGGATATAATTTTGAAGCAAATTTAAAAATGTAGAGTACGCCTTGGATATGTCAGTCTCTGAATAAACATCAACCCAATCCTCTTGACGTAATTTTTCATTTAGTAGTGAATAGTTAATTTTTGTTATTTTTGGTTTCTCCTTTTTTTTTCTTGAAAGGGAAATCCTATCTTGACACCCGTCATGGAGTGATCTGTAATATCCAGATCCAGATTAATACCAGTGAAGGTGCACAAACTGTTGGAACGGCAAAAAATATGATCCAAGCAGGTGCCAGAAGAAATCCTTGTTGGTTCGTTTAAATAGGAAATAAATCCGTTACTCGCCATTAATGCTAGATAGTTCTCAGAACTTGCATTAAATTGTAAAATATCTAAATTCAAATCACCTAGTACAACTGCAAAACTCGATTTTTCATTAATTAAAAGGTTTGAGAATTCCTCCAGAAAGGATTGACTAGATTCAGAGTGAAACCTGTAAACGCAAATCAGGGCTAAAACCTTATTCCCATATTTTAATGAAACTTTCAAGATATCTGCGCTCGTTAAACTATATTTAAAAAATTTGCAATCCGTTGAATTGCGTACAAAAACTCCTACTCCACCTGCAGAATATTCATCATTATAGTTAGCAAAAAAATCGTAATTAGGAATATTGTAAAAATTCGTCTCATGAGAATATATCCATATTTCGGATACAAATATTATATCTGGGTAGACTGGAAATGTTTCTAAGTTACACAGTAATGAGTCGAAGTTCTGCCGTAGACTACGAATATTTTGATGAATAATATAAAGAGCATATCTGTCAGAAATAACCTGGTCTACAGAATTTAAAGAGCTGTTAATGATGAGGTTGTTGGTGTTGATATCATTAATTTCCATTGGTTTAAAGATAATAATTTAATAATAATAATATTTAGAAATAAAACTAGTCTGGAATCCCAGGCAAGTCATCAAAAGAACGCACAAAAACAACCTTATCATTATCAGCTTTCCTTAGCATTATACTTGAATTGCTAAACCATGCATATTTATAACCCTTTTCCTTTTTAATTTTGCTAACAGCAGCATACAAAGCTCTATTGTAATTAGTTAAGCTATTATTTATGTAAATTTTTTGTTTATTGTTGGTCCCTGAAAACAATCCGGTAGTTAGTTTATTCTTGGCCTTAGATTTTGCACTCATTACTTTGCGCTTTAGTTCCATTGATATATATTATATCCAAAATAAAATGGCGTATTTTTTCTTTTTTTTTAATTTTAAGTAAATGCATCTCTTTATTTTTATATCAGCGTGCTTTGCACACAGAGTACGTTAACTTTGATTGGATAACGGTTGGTTGTACAGGTATAAAGGAATCGAGATAGATATGGACTTCCATATATCAAAATCATCAGTGTCGAAAAAAAATTTGATATAGCCATGTCCGTCCGTCATGTCCGTAACACGCCATAACTTTTGGTACGCGAGCTTATCTGGAGCCAGAATAGATTGGTATTGAAAATGAGCAAAATCGGATGATAACCCACGCCCCTGTTTGTATATATAACGTTTTGGAAAACACCAAAAACCTGATTGTTTAGTAAATAATACACCTAGAATGTTGAAATTTGACGTTAGGACTGACATTGAGACTCTTGATACAAATTTGAAAAAAAAATTAAAAATGGGCGTGGCACCGCCCACTTGTGATAAAATCAATTTTATAAATATTATTAATCATAAATCAAAAATCGTTTAAACTTATTGTGACAAACTTCGGCAGAGAGGTTGCATATACTATAAGGAATGCTTTGAAGAAAAATTAACGAAATCGGTTAAGTACCACGCCCACTTTTATATAAAAGATTTTTAAAAGGGTCGTGGACGAATAAAATAAGCTATATCTTTGCAAAAAAGAGCTTTATATCAATGGTATTTCATTTCCCAAGTGGATTTATAACTCTAAATTGGAAAAACTTCAAATTTTAAAAAATGGGAGTGGCACCGTCCCTTTTATTACTTAGCAATTTTTTATGTTTCGGGAGCCATAACTCGATGAAAAATTAACGGATCGTAATAAAATTGGGTACACATATTTTCCTTATATCAGAAATATTTGTAGAAAAAAATGGACTAGATCGGTTAAAGACTCACGGCAACTTAGATATACAACAAATTTAAAAGGTTTAGACGGGTCGTAGACCAGAATAATAAAGAGACCTTACTTGTTGATATTATGGCACTTTTGAGCTG
>JARSSU010007362.1:0-23158 GCA_029619165.1 Eurosta solidaginis | reverse complement strand
ATAAACTTAATGTACGTACCGCTAAATACGAACGTTATTTTTAATACAAACTTATACGTATGCAAACCGAACACACATTTCGCTTCGGCCGGACCATACACCTTTACTGGGTGCCCGGTCATAAATAAAAGGTTACGAAAAGGCCGATGACTTGGCAAAGGAGGGTGCAACACTCATTGAGTCGACGACAGACATCCCAATCCGCTTGGGAGAAATCATAAGGAGTTATAAGTTGCATATGATCCATCAAGCAGGAGAGGCGTGGAGAAACGCGCGTGGCTACAAAATTTCTAAGATCATGTGCAAAGCCCACGATATTAGGCTCACAAAGTGACTCATACCTCTGAAGAGAGAAGACTGAAAGGTCACGATGGTCACACTGACTGGACACTGCCTTCTGGCGTCACATGCGTATAAGTTAGGCTTCGTCAGTAACAGCGAGTACAGGAAGTGTGAGCTGCAGCAATAAACGGTTGAGCATATTCTGTGTTCGTGTACTGCGCTCGCCAGGTGAAGGCTCCAGCTTTTAGAGGCGGCAGATTTGCCAGATCTCGAGGCACAAATTAAGCTGGGTCCCAGAAAACTTCTAGTATTTGCAAAGAGGACGAAGTTATTCTATAACGTATGTCCTGGCACCTGATTGGGGTTCTTCAGTTTGGTCTTCAAGCAAATTCTGGTAACACTATTGACACATTCAGCCTATGTGAGGTCTTTATTGGCCAGCAGTTCAACCTAACCTAAACACAGCGGTTAAGGAAAAATAAGAAAAAAAGGAAACAATAAAAAGTAGGTAAATTTCAATCTAAACTTAGTTCAAAATTGACCTAATCATAGCTGTGCCCTTTATTAGGAAAGTGGTCGAAGTCATTTCTCCCATGGTAGAACAGAAACTTTTGCCTTCCTGTGGATTTCTGTTATCCCGAGAAAAAAAACTGTTAGGTACTTCAACCCGTTTTTAAACGGTTTTCTTTTGGTTGACCTTACAGGCTGCATGGCTGCACGGTTGTTGTGAACGAATTTTTAATTAAAATTTAAATAACTTCCCGATAAGGTACAAGCTTGAAACTTGGAATATAGTTCAGAACCCGATGACAATGCTGTAATAAGAAACCAATCGTCGCTAGGTGGCGCAAGGGTCGCGGTATTCACAAACATCGTATTTGTGGTCCGATTTGGCTCATATTCGGAACAAACAATACATACAAGAATAGAAGGCGACCTATGAAAAAAAATGGTCGCTAGGTAGCGCAAGGATCGAGATATTCACAGAAATCGTATTTGTGGTCCGATTTGACTCATATTTGGAACATATAATACATACAAGAATAGAAGGCGACCTATGAAAAAATAGTCGCTAGGTGGCGCAAGGATCGAGATGTTCACAGAAATCTTATTTGTGGTCCGATTTGGCTCATACTTTTAACACATAATACATACAAGAATAGGAAGCGACCTATGAAAAAATCGCCGCCATATGGCTCAAACATCGAGATGTTCACAAAAATATTATTTGTAGTCCGATTTGGCTCATATTTGGAACACATGATACATACAAGAATAGAAAGCGACCTATGAAAAAAAAATCTCCCCTATGTGGCGCAAATATCGAGATATTAAAAAAATCATATTATTAGTCCGATTTGGTCCATATTTGGAACACATAATACATACAGTCCAGTAGAAGTGACATTGAAATTTTTTGGAGTTGGAGGAGGGACAAGCCTACGTGGCGCAGAGTCGAGTAAAGTCTTTGGAAGGATTATGTATTGAGGACATCATAGGTCGCTACTGTTCATGTATGTATTATGTGTTCCAAATATGGACCAAATCGGATGACAAATACGATTTTTTTTAATATCTCGATACTTGCGCCACCTAGCGGCGTTTTTTCATAGGTCGCTTTCTATTCTTGCTTGTATTATGTGTTCCAAATGTGAGCTAAATCGGACCACAAATGCGATTTTTTGTAAATATATCTATCGATCCTTGCGCCACCTAGTGACGATTTTTTTCATGGTCGCTTGCTATTCTTGTATGTATTATGTGTTCCAAATATGAGCCAAATCGGACCACAAATAAGATTTTTGTCAATACCTCGATACTTGCGCCACCTAGCGGCGTTTTTTTCTATTATTGCATTTTCATCGGGTTCTGAACTATATTCCAAGTTTCAAGCTTGTAGCTTATCGGGAAGTTACTTAAATTTCAATTACAAAAGAGTGCTTTCCAACTAGCCTTTCAAGACAACCTAAATAAAACCGTGTAAAAATATCAAACACTTTACTAACCACAAAACTTCTCGCGCTCGGTTTGACTCACACACCAACAGCTGACCGGTAGTGTTGTTGTGTTCTTTTCGTTGCCTTGGTTGCTCTTACTCCGCTGTATGCATTTCGTTCATCTTGTTTATATCAATGCAGCCACTTTCCGGTACCCTTCGAAGAGGAGTGAGCGCCAGCGCCACAAACCCGTAAGTTTATTTAGCGTTGTGTTTTGTTTTACAGGCTTTACGTAGCGTATGTATGCATGTACGTGGGATTTTTGTTTTCTTTTGTTTTCTTAGTTATTGCTTTTTCAATTTCTGCAGCATTTGCACATAACAAACACATTTTTTCATATTTTCCCAATTTACTGACCACCAACGCTTCATTCTGTAGAGGAAATGAACTTGTTGGTCTGTGGATATATTAAATGTGCGGTTTATGGTTTAGGCACAGCTGAAAGGCTGAGAGATATCTACACATCGGCATATGCGCATACATCAGTCTACGTTTGAATGTCTGTTCAAGCAGTATTTTGTTTATGAGTTTTTGGTTGTGGCTTGTATATCGGTTTAAAAGTAATTTAGCCACACAAGTACTTTATCTCACTGCACCCTTATGCAAATGTATGTATGTAGAAGAGCACATATCCTCACTTGTGTCCGATTGCATCATAAATTTAGTTGTGGCTTTGCTTTCGCGATACTTCATTTGTTGCATGCTTTTTCTATTCACCTTTTGTTGTCATGTTTGCCCTTTAGCTATTTTACACGCTTAATCGGTCGATGTCGATGTTGTCCTATTACACAAATACATATTTATGTTGGTGCTCAGTTTAGTTTAAGCAAATTTTGTTTTGGCGCCATCACATCCAATGCAATTTCGCTACACACATAAAAAGTTATGTAAAAGCAATTGCAAAATTTAATATAGTTATTAGAATTGGAATATGAAAGTAAAATAAAAAAGCAATTTTTAATAGTTATTTGTGTGTGTGTGTAGAGCTACTAAAGAGTCAATGTCAATGCATCGAGTATTTGGTTTATGATGCCGATATCGATATTTCATTTCATATCAAAAATAGATCGAATATATTTTAGCGAAGTTAAGGAAACTCTCGATAATTCTAAGCCTTCTGTAATATGCTGTAGCAATAATGACACCCCCTAAAGTTTTGGGGTGTTTTATCGATGTTGGTCCTTCCCGGATATAAATCCAGCAATTTCCGTTAACAAACACCATGAAGTTATAAACCCTACCTACCATCGCCATGGCTTCAGCTGCTAAAGGGACAGGATTCGCCACGGTTAGGTGAGGTTGACAATTGGGTTGAAAAAAGGTTCGCTACACAACCCCTTGAATCATTTTTCGAAAGCATACCTGCCGCGGTTATATTTTAGCCTCCTTTTTTTGTTGAGGCTGAAAAATGCCTAATGCACCATAATGCTGCCGTAGCAGCACCATGTGTCCGTAGACTAAAAAACAGCCCCGTTTTGGACCCGCCGTTACATCTTCGCATTACTTCAGAGTGGCGTTCCATATTTCTCATTTTTAAGAGCCTACTGTTGTCCCTGCATCCAGATTCCCGCTATTTGCTCTGAGTGTCGATTTAATCGCCACTCTTCGCATGCGCATTTCTCTGCGCTCCCTCTCAGCATCCATCAGGCGTGACATGACAATAAATGTCATTTTGCTCAATGCAGTCCAGCACCATTTCCTGCTGCACATTTGTGATACTAAATTTTGTGATAGGTTCCTCCGCAAAAACTCAGCAGCAAGTTTTTCCTCGTGGGAACGGGCAGTGGAAATTGCATATTCTGCGTTTTCTAACTCCGTGGTATAGCATTAGGCAAAGAGGATCTTCCTCTATCCTACACCCATAACTACTCTTCACTAAATATCTGCGGGAGATGGTAGATCAGTTCGCCGTGCTTCGCCCATTCCATTGAGCTACGTTCAAAAGTAGCGTGAAGGTCCAACGACCTTTACACGAGGCCTCCCACCGTTCTTGCCACTTAGCTATTGTTTGTGTCCTTGCTCTTTTCTTGGCTTCTTCAGTTGGTCGCTCGATATTAGTGTTATACAGATCGCCACTTCGCTTGCCAGTAAGTCCACTGGGATTTTCCGGTTAAAACCAGGCTCGCGTCCTCGGACACCGCCGGATAAGCGCTTGCTATTCTTAAAGCAGCAAGTCGGTACGCTGATAATATATATTTTTGATGGGTCCGTTTAGATCCATACCACACTGGTGCTGCGTTTGTATTATTGAGCTGGTTACTGTGGACAATGTCTGACGTGTAGCTTCGCTCGGACCTCCAATGTTAGGCATTATCCGCATATGTGCTCCATTAACTTTGGTAACTTTCTCTCCCACCACTCTGAAGTGCTCTTTTAAAAGTTAACTTAGAGTCAACGCGCACTCCTAAGTATTTTAGAGAATCCTTTGAAGTAATCTGATGATCCCCGATAGTTAAGACTAACTCGTTCGCCGACCGTTTGGAGCTTACTAATACCACTTCCGTCTTTTGGCTAGCCAACTCCAGTCCCATATTGGTCAGCCATTCCTTTATTCTCACTACGGTCTCATTACATAACGCTTAAAATAGGTCCAGCTTCTTGGCCATTACTACCACTGCAATATCATTAGCATATCCCATGATTTGCCTGTTTTCTGGTAGATCAATCTTTAGCACCCCGTCATATATTACATTCCAAAGCGTTGGACCGGGAACGGATCCCTGTGGGACACCTCCAGTGATTTTGTACACTTTTGGTCCTTGATCCGTGTCAAAAAGAAGTACTCTGTCTTTTGGATAGCTAACTATTATTCTGCGTAAGTAAGCTGGTGTGCCGAAGCTTCACAGCGCTGCCATTAACTGCATCCAGTTCGCAGTGTTAAAAGCATTCTTGATGTCTAACGTAATCAGTGCACAGAACTTACTTTATTTTGGCATCCAGAGACTAGCTGTTTATTTTGACGACTGTTTGTATTGCATCTACGGTGGATCTTGATTTGCGAAATCCAATGATTATATGATATTAGCACACTTTACCCGCTTGGGATAGCCTACTGTATGGTTTGAATCACTGAACTGTAGAATAAATATACATTTGGGTATATTTAGTCTGTTTATAAAACGCTCTTTATTTACAGTACCACTCTGAGAGTAGAGTAAATATGCACGTACTTCACTGATTAACATTTACTTGGACTGCACCGTTTTACACTCTCAGTTGCCTCGTTCGTCTATTTCTCCCAGGGTCTAGACTTTTTGTGAACATACTTCTCGATTAGTTGCTTATTTACTTCTCTCATCTGCTGCTTCTCATATTTGCTGTTGTCTCATTTTGTTTTGTTGATCTTCCAACAGGATGGATAATTGATGTATATGTAATAGATTTTTCGTCACCACTTGTCAAATTTTTCGAGACTAAACCGGTTTCGCCGTTGTGCTATTATAAGTATCAGTTTCTTTCTCTGTTGTTGTCTTCTATGTATATGTGTGAGTAGTGTCATATCTTTGTTACTGTGGTTATGTGTCAGTAATGTCGCATGCGCTTAGTTTTGCGATGAACATGTTTGTGTGATATCGTCTATGCCCTTAGCTGATGTGTTCATGTCTGTGCAGCTATTTGTTGTCTCAGCCGCTAATACTGCTGATGTGATTGTACAGCATGTATTTATTAGTTGCATAGTTGTATGTCGAAACTTCTCATATTCACCACAAACTATGCAAAAATGACATTAGGTCGCAAGGGATCTTTAGTAGGAAATATTAAGAGTCGGGACGTGAGTCAAAGTTATATCAACTAAGAATTTGTATTGAAGCATACAAACAAATTTCGTGACCGTCTAATTATAAGTTCGATGAATCGACGATAGATGACCCAATCCGTTCGGGGTAAATCAAAAGGAGATAGGAGTTGCATATAAACCATCAAGTAGGAAAGGCTTCTATTCATAAATCAAAAGGAGATAGGAGTTGCATATAAACCATCAAGTAGGAAAGGCTTCTATTCACGGGCTGCAAAATTTCTAAAATCATGTGCAAATCCTGCTATGTTACATTACGAATTTACTCATATCCCTAGAAGGCTTAAGACTAACAGTAGGCATATTAACCGGCACCATATGCTCGTGGTACAGCGATGTATGAAGGCGAGCTGCAGAAAAAAAAACTATTAACCACGTTCTGTGCTCCTGTCCTACGATGCGAAGTCAAAACTAAAGCTGACAGGGGCGGTAGAGTTGCCAGATCTTGAGACAGCTATTAAGCTAGGTCCTGGAAAACTTCTTAGCTGATATCGTACTCTACATTGTCTCGTATGGTACCCACTGAGATGTCGTAGTTCCTCTCCGCTTAGATTAAGAATTTTGAAATTAACACTGATTAGGTATTTCAGATAAAATATAAAGAGCTGTTTCCTTTAAGTGAATAAAAGCCCATACGTGAGCTTGGAATATATGTTTGAGTATGGCCGCCAAAAAATAAGTGATTACATAATTGTTCCATGGAATGCGGACCCCTGGTCTGGAATTAAGTATATTGTTCAAGTCGTGACGCTCAGGAATTTTAATGTAAAATTGTAACTTTGAAAAGAAATGATGTGATTTCGATGAAATATGTCTATCCTGCAAGCTGCGCAGTTTCATTCAGACGGTGGCCACCATACGGATACAGCGTTCAAATAGATTGGGCTAGCTTTGCAATCTACACAATGTTTCGATCCAGTGCCTAATGGAAACAATCAACGACAGCTTTCAAATCGATATTCTCAAAATTTACTTTATTGTTAACAAATATACCTAGAGTGTAGTCCCAAAAGGATGGTCTTTCTATTTCATTTGGACTTTTAGACGGTCCTAGGAGCCTCCTGACTGTGGTTTTTTAAACGTCTACAATGAAGGCGGCAATAAGGAGAAAAGATAACAAAAAATGTAGCACAAGTTCGGGCGAACGAGTTCTTATCACACTTACAAGAATGGATGGCGGTTTTTTCGTTTATACTAAAAAAATTTACGTTTTGCGGATTTGCAAGATTTTGTGCATTCTCCTTGAAAATGATTCTTAAACTTTAGTTTATGATTTGATGCATTACTTCTTAGCTCAGCAGATAACCCTTGTTTACTTTATTCTCTCTTCGAAGGAAAACAAAAACTATTTGCTGTTGTATTCTAAATTTTCTACTATTCTATTTAGGATGTACTTTATTAACTTTTTTGATTGTGTATACAAAGGTCTCTATACTCTGATGATTGGTTTGAGTTTACTCCTAGTTATTTTGTCTATTTTATTTGTTACTGGTCTTATTTATGCATCCTGTTTGATTCTCTCAAAAAGTTTCACTTGCTTCTTCTTTTATTTGTTTACCTGAAATTGTTTACGTTTAATGTACATACAATAGTGAACAGAAGAAATATTACTGGCAATTTTTTTAATTTGGTCATTTTCGATAATTTTAGAAAAACTTTTATGAACATGTAAATGAAATTATTCAAACCAATCCCTAAAATGGTTTTCGAAAAAAATCGAAAATTCCAGAAAAGTTTGCGAACATTTCGAAATTTTTTGCGAATTCTCTGAACCTTTTTGATCAGTTTTGCAGCATTGTTAATTTATTCTAACAAAGCACAAAATGTTAGTCTTTCCAAATTTTTAATGATCTCTAAACATTTTTTCCGAAGGGATTTTCTTTCATAAAAAGTAAAAAAGTCACACTTTGTATGAAGGAAAACTTTGAATCGCTCTTTGTTGAAAAATTGTCAAAAATCAATGATAATTTTCATAGATATAAAACTTGTACTTTGTTAGACTGGGCTACAAAACGGCTTACACCAAAGAGTTCTCTAAACTCCAAATAAAAATTTCAAAATTTCGTCAAAATGCTCGAGGTTTTTCTTTTGTGTGTAGTTCCAGTTGCCGTATTCAAGGAAACTTTGTCGAGAAATATCGAAAATATAAAATGAAGAATAAATTGCCGCAATTTGATAAAAATTTCAACTGCAATTTTTCTGCACCCTGCTGTATATACGAGCAAGCTTGTCTTCCTTATTTTTTTTGCTGTATTGTTGAGGCTTCATAACAGAGAGCAAGGTATCAGTGTAGAACAGCTTCCCTAAAAACTTTTTAAATGTGTAATTGAAACACTGAAACTATTTGCAATATTGAAATGCATTCGGTGTTCATGCTTACGAAATACATGGCGTATGAGTAACTTTTTCATAAAAAAAATTATCTTTTGTGGTTGGAACTTGAAAGTACTTAATTGAATGTTTATTTTATAAGTTCATAAGTTTTAAATTTTGTGAAATTTTATAAAGACGCAAAGTATGATCTTGTTGTCGAATAAAAATAAAAAGGTTATATAATATTGCCTTACAAAACGTGCGTCCACCGTGTTAGGGTAACAAAGTTTAAAATAGTATTTAAATAACAAAGAAGATATTTTTTTTTAAATATAGCATGTTTTATTAAAAATAATGTTTGTGTTTTATACTTTTAGGTCCCGCCTTTTGGGGTTTAATTAATCCTGAGTGGTCACTATGTAACAAAGGACGCCGACAATCGCCTGTGAACTTGGAGCCACAACGTTTATTATTTGATCCAAATCTGCGACTTCTACATATTGACAAGCACAGAGTGAGTTGAAGCAATACATTCAAAACATAAATGCATACTTTATATTTATTTTTATAGATAAGCGGTCTTATAAGTAACACCGGTCACAGCGTGATTTTCACTGCTGGCAATGAGACTGTCGCGAATTATGATGGCATGCAAACTCCAGTTAATATATCCGGTGGCCCATTATCGTACAGATATCGCTTTCATGAGATACACATACACTACGGACTGCACGATCAGTTCGGTTCGGAACATAGCGTTGAGGGATACACATTTCCTGCTGAGGTGAGTAAAAATCAAACATTGTATATGTTCATATGAAAAATGAATCGAGAAATATGAAGTTATATACCTTTACTAAAGACGTGATTTGATGGAGTAAAGCACTTACAGGTGTGGTCTTAATTTTACGGGAGCTTGGAAGAATATGGCACATAATTGTGAATGTGGTTTAATGCTTATAGAGATAGCTCATACAGATTTTAGAAAATTAAGGACACATTGAGAGAAAAATGTTACGAACATTATATGATACTAGTTTGCTAGTACTGACATAAACTCGCAGTGAACTATAGAGGTATAAGAATACTGGATTTTCTTAAATGGCGTGGCCCTATGCTTTGAAGAAAGTTGAAAAATACCACGTAATCTTTCTGATATTATTCGCAAAAAGCTTCGAAATTGCTCCTAAAAATTTACAAAGCGAAATAGTCCCAAGTCCAGAAAAGTGTAAAGAAATATCGAATTTTTTTTTATTTTTTAATACCGAAATCGTTGTAAAATATTCTCAATGATATTATTAAGTAAAAGGCCAAAAAAATCATGCAAAATGGTCTGAAAATAGTTCGGAAAATATTTAAATAGCCCCAAAAAGATCCCTTAACAACCGATACTGTCCCTTAATAGTCCTTAAGTAATTTAGAAATAGTCTCGAAACGATTTCGAACATGGTCCCGTAGTGGCCCGATAGTTCCAAATTTATCCCGAAATAGTTCCAAAATGGTCCCGAATTCGCTAAAATATTATTTCAGGAACAACCCGAAAATTATTTCGAAATAACCCTCGAAACAAATCGGAGGGAGAACAACACGAAATAATCCACAATTTTAGTAGTTCCGAAATGATCACTAAAAATTTAGTGATAGTGAAAATCTACAGTGATAGTCAATAATTCTAGCAAAGCCAGAAATCAAAAGGTATCTCATGCTCCAGAATAATCCATTAGGTATATTTTTAAAGGTGGAAGTGCCTTAAAGCTGAACCAAAGTTATAGCAAAAACTTCCCGTAGTGATCCCGAGGAGATCTTGATATGAATCCACCCAGAAAACAATCCGAAATTATTTCAAAATTTTATCCAAAGAGTCCGGAAAAAATTTTTAATAAGACCATTTTGAATTTGACCCGTATATTAAATGCATTCAGAGATGGTGGTTTATAGAAAGAAAGGTTTCCACTGCTTATTGTTGCTTATAACTCTATCCATATGGTACAGTTCCCAATTATTATTTTTAAAGGGACAAACGTAGGTAGAGCTTGAGCAATTTTCTAGAAAACGTAGGCTTTAAAGCACTCAAAATGTTATAGTTCCCAAGGGATGTAGAAGTTTGTCCTCCTTTTTTCCAAAAAACAAAGGAGGAACTGTTTGTTGGATAAGCCCGAAATGTGAATTTGTTTCCAAATATCGACAAATAAATAGAAAAAAAAATACATACAAGTCGCACTATATATCCAGGAAGTTTTAAGTAGAGCTTTTATTCTAATTTGCGTTGTGTTCTCTTTTTTAATTTTTCCTACAAATTAGCGAAACGGGCCTAACATTCATATGCCGACTCCTAACGACATCTGCAAGCAATTTGCACTGAGAAGCTTTTCATGGCAGAAATATACTCGGAGTGTTAGCCAAATTACTGCTATTGAGTGACCACGTTTAGAAAAATGGTGTTGATTGATATCTTAAGGTTTTCATGTTGGTGTTGCCGCGCTAAAAACCTAGGACCTTCGGCGTTTTAAGCGAGCACGCCATCACCACACCATGGTGGGTCATACGTGGGCAGAAGGTGTTCAAACTGAAGAGAAGAGCTTCACGTGGAAGACCAGAATACCTTTGTTTCTCTACATCCAGTCACTTGTTGATTCAAGACTCCATTAAAAATTCAATAAATGTTACTCATACGCCCTGCAGTACTAAAAGGTATTCTAATGGTTGATATGAAATTTATCAAGCTTTTAATACAGTAAAATGTATATTTTAAAAAGACGTGATGCCACCTTTTATTTTAAGAAATTTAATTCTGAAGGTTAATGGTATATACTCTTCTTGCAGGTCCAGTGAAACAATTACGAAAATTATAAGAGCGTCATATTTTTTGTAAAGTATTAAAGTCGTATATTGTTTTCATGGCTTGCAATACAAAATTTGATTTAATGAATATTAAATAAATATCATTCATAAATTTAAACGCAAGTTGACATAACTTATTCTGCTCTGATTTATTTAATGTAATATAAATGTAAATATTTAAAAAGTCATATAAAATATAAACAACAAATCGTTTTAGTGCTCGTTTATCTAAGCAAATATAGCAATGCAAATATAACAAAAACATATATTCACATACACTTACAGCTGTTTATTAGGGCATTCCGTTATAAAAACTTTTTTCAAATTAAGCTTTTTCAAATCATACTAAACTTTTTTCAAATAAAATGAATTTCTTAAATCAAATGAATAAAAATACATAAATGCAAGGCACGATAACCTCCGAAGATATTTAATGCCGAGAGCTTCTCTTCCCAATTTGCATAGTGCCCCTTTTTTTAATTTTCTTAAAAATTGGTAGTATGGAACTACATATTTTATGCCGTCTCTGAAAGGCATCTGTAAGGCAGATAAATTTTCACTGAGAAGCGTTTCATGACGGAAATACACTTGGAGTGTTTGCAAAATCACTGCCGAGGGGCGACCCCACTTAGATACACTTTTTATTGAAAAAACGTAATTTTCGATGCTGCATTGCCCGGGGCTTGAGCCCAGCGTCTTCGGTGTATCGGAGCAAACTACCACCCCACCACTTCGGCCACGGATATCAAATCACATGAAATACTTTCGAAACTTTTTTTCCAATCATATAAAACTTTCTTCAAATCAAATGAAGCTTTTTTCAAGTCATATAAACTTTTTCAAATCAAATGAAATTTTTTCAAATCAAATGAAACTTTTTAAATCAAACGAAATTTTTTCAAATCTAATGAAATTTTTTCCAATCATGTAAAACTTTCATCAAATTCCATTACATTTTTTTTTCGATCATGTCAAATCAAAAGAAATTTTTCAAGTAAATAAAACTTTTTTCAAATCAAATGAAAATTTTTTCCCATTAAATGAAACTATATATTTTCAAATCAAATGAAACTGTTTAAAATCAAATGAAATTTTTCAAATCAAACGAAACTTTTTCAAATCTAATGAAAATTTTTTCCAATCAAAGTCCATACAAGTTTTTTCCAATCATGTCAAACTTTCTTTAAATCAAAAGAAACTTTTATCAAATAAATAAAACTTTTCAAATCAAATGCAATTTTGTTAAATCAAAATAATTTTTTTTTCATTTCCAATCAAACTTTTTTTCATATGATTTGAAAAAGTTTCATTTGATTTGAAAAAAGGTGCATTTGAATTGAAAAAAGTTTAATTTAACCTGAAAATGCAGTTACTTTGTAAAGCTTTAGTACATGAGTTAAGAGCTTATCTGTGTGCGGTGCGATAATTCGTTTCAAATCTTAAATTAAAACAACTTCTGGGTGCTGCATTAAATAACCAAATTTGCAAATAAGAAACACCCTACTGTACATATATATTATATATATATATCAACAAATGCAAGTGAGTTATAAGAGTTATGATAATCCTATCGTACCAGAAAGAAAGCGTAATCTTCAATAAAATGTTTATATGTACATTTCTACACATTTTCCCTTCTAAGCTCTACAATGCCACATAAGTGGCGACAAGTAGCTTGGAAAGTGAACAATCATAGCGTGAGGTTGTTGCTGCCACTTTCGCTGCCTTAGCAAGCCACTGTTGAAGCCTCTCAAGCGTAATGTTATTCCAAAAAAAAACAAAATTACAACAAATCCAGATATATAAATAAATATATAAAGCAATAAGTGCGCGGCATGTCAATTGAATATGTGCAAACATCTTAACATTTCTATGCACAAGAAAAATGCGCTAACAAACTTAAGTACACTTGTGTGGCAAATGTCAAGGAAGCGATTTTTTTTGTTCGTAACAGAATGCCTTGACAAAGCTTCATTGACTTTGAAAACTTGAAGTAAAGTTTAGATTTCTCAACTTTATTTTCTTTATATAGCATATCTTTTCTAAATACATATCTAGCAGCTTTAAGTATGTAAGAACTGTAGCGAAGGGTGGGGACAGTATGTGATATTCAACTTTAGCTTTTTTTCAAGATTTTTCGTCTATCACTTAACAAGCAGTTGCCGTTATAAAAAGGAACAATTGAATTTTGGTATCATGTTAAAGTTACATTTCTTCAGTTCGTTGCACAGGTATGTTATAATAAGAGTTTATATTTGAATATTGTACATTTGTGCGTTTACAATGGAATGATGTTATGCGGGTATAAACCATATTTTGTAGATTTGCTTAATTTATGCATATGTCTTGCCTTAAATTTTTGTGATGTTCAATTCAGCTCATCAATCTTTTTATAAATAGGCAGCATGAAAACTTTTACGCCCCCTTTATGGTCAAGCTATAATTGTAGGCATACAAAATTATGCTCGTATCGATATGATAGGAAAACAGTTATATAAAAAAAAATTATGTTGTTGTGTTAGGATAATCAGCAGACCTCATGCAAATGAACTGAGTATTCGTCAGATTTGACATCGCGAGCAAATGAACGAAGAGAGTTGTTTTGTTGGATGTATGGCTCAAGATTCAACCAAAATTAGTAAATGTGTAATGATCCTTGCTGATAATCATAGTGTTTACAAAAACCAAACAAGAACATTCAAGTTAGATAATTTATTCGTTTTGTTGGTCGCAACTACTTTGTATACTATTGGCTAGTTAATAAAATAAAATAAAATAAAATAAAATAAAATAAAATCAAATCAAATCAAATCAAATCAATCAAATCAAATCAAATGAAATCAAATCAAATCAAATCAAATCAAATTCAAATCAAATCAAATCAAATCAAATCAAATCAAATCAAATCATCATATCAATCAAATCAAATCAAACAAATCAAATCAAATCAATCAAATCAAATCAAATCAAATCAAATCAAATCAAATCAATTCAAATCAGACAAATCAAATCAAATCAAATCAAATCAAATCAAATCAAATCAATCAAACCAAATCAAATCAAATCAAACCAAATCAAATAAAATCAAATAAAATCAAATCAAATCAAATCAAATCAAATAAAATCAAATCAAATCAAATCAAATCAAATCAAATCAAATCAAAACAATCAACACATATCAAATCAAATCAAATCAAAACAAATCAAATAAAATCAAATCAAATCAAATCAAATCAAAACAAATCAAATAAAATCAAATCAAATCAAATCAAATCAAATCAAATCAATCAAACCAAATCAAATCAAATCAAACCAAATCAAATAAAATCAAATAAAATCAAATCAAATCAAATCAAATCAAATAAAATCAAATCAAATCAAATCAAATCAAATCAAATCAAATCAAATCAAAACAATCAACACATATCAAATCAAATCAAATCAAAACAAATCAAATAAAATCAAATCAAATCAAATCAAATCAAATCAAATCAAATCAAATCAAATCATCATATCAAATCAAATCAAATCAAATCAAATCAAATCAAATCAATTCAAATCAAATCAAATCAAATCAAATCAAATCAAATCAATTCAAATCAGATCAAATCAAATCAAATCAAATCAAATCAAATCAAATCAAATCAATCAAATCATATCAAATCAAATCAAATCAATCAAATCAAATCAAATCAAATCATCATATCAAATCAAATCAAATCAAATCAAATCAAATCAAATCAATTCAAATCAAATCAAATCAAATCAAATCAAATCAAATCAATTCAAATCAGATCAAATCAAATCAAATCAAATCAAATCAAATCAAATCAAATCAATCAAACCAAATCAAATCAAATCAAACCAAATCAATAAATCAAAAAAATCAAATCAAATCAAATCAAATCAAATAAAATCAAATCAAATCAAATCAAATCAAATCAAATCAAATCAAATCAAAACAATCAACACATATCAAATCAAATCAAATCAAAACAAATCAAATAAAATCAAATCAAACCAAATCAAATAAAATCAAATAAAATCAAATCAAATCAAATCAAATAAAATCAATCAAATCAAATCAATCAAATCAAAACAAATCAAATAAAATAAAATCAAATCAAATCAAATCAAATCAAATCAAAACATATCAAATCATATCAAATCAATTCAAAACAAATCAAATAAAAACAAATCAAATCAAATCAAATAATTAAAATAAAATAAATAAAATAAAATAAAACAAAACAATATAAAATAAAATAAAATAAAATAAACAAAATAAAATAAAATAAAATAAAATAAAATGAAATGAAATGAAATGAAATGAAATAAAATAATCGTTTTTAGACATTGGCATGTAATTTACAGATTATTATGAATTCACCTATGTATGTTTAGTAGTAAATAGCTTTATATGTCTTGTTGTATAAAATCGATGTATAATGTATAGCCCAAAGTGGAGCTCAAGGAAGAAATAAAATAAAATAAATAAAATAAAAAATAAATAAAAAAATAAAATAAAATAAAATAAAATAGAATGAAATAAAATAAAATAAAATAAAATAAAATAAAATAAAAGAATAGACAATAAAATAAAATAAAATAAATAAAATAATATAAAATAAAATAAAAAAAATAAAAAAAAATAAAAATAATATAGAATAAAATAAAATGAAATAAAATAAAATAAAATAGAATAAAGTAAAATAAATATTATAATGAAGAAACTAGTAGAATCAGAATAGATGATTACTGTTACCGGGACAGCGTCGCTGAAAAGATGACAAAAGTTTGAAGCTGTGTTTTTATTCGATTTGTTACAGTAACGATTATCAAAGAGGCGAGGGTTATGGTTCCGCTAAAATGTTAAAAGTAGTGTTTACGGTTACATGTTACAGTTAAAATTAACGTTTCCCGTCAAACTTTATAGCTACAATTTTCGGCGTCGGTTACATGTTACAGTTGAATACTAAAGTAACGGTGTTATGTTACAGTTACAAGTTTGGTTACAGTTACGGCTATGAGCTACTTCTGTGGTAAGTCACATTCACTTTCACGGTTATGGTGCCGCTTGCAAGCTACAGCCAAGGTTACGATTGTATTACGGTAGCTTTTAAATATACATTTACGATTGGGCTATGGTCAGAGCTACAGAGGTACAGCACATATAACCAGTTTTCAAAAAATTGTAACGCATGTATTTTTTTCCTTCAACTCTAAACACATATCCGTATCTCCTAAACGTAAGTATGCAAGTAGCCCGAGTCGCTCCATAGGAATTAAAGAGTCGCCTAAATGCCATAAAACGCGTCTATGATTTATGCAGGTGAAAAAGGTGCAGAGTTATTGGCAAAATAAAAAATATTTGGAATCTCTCTCTTAGAGAACTTTCCACATCTTCGAAAATTATGCAAAGAGATCGGATCGCTGATAAGACCTCTAGGAAAGAAAGAAGATTCTGATCTTCTACCAGCAGAGCTTCTATTAGACTTATTCGCAAGAAAGCCATATGTTCTTGTTTAAACCTCACCTTTAAACAAGAAACATGAATACCCGCTATTTCTATAGTAACAAATATTGACCGAAAGCATTTAAATAAACAGAAGAGAATACACGAAACTCACGCTAAACGCCTATCACGGGCTCATGGAAAATAATGAAATCAAAGAAAATATTGTAAGATTTAATGAATTTTGTAATCAAATATGTAATCGATACGGAATACTTTAATTATTATCATGAAACACAAACACGTAAAAAGATGCACACATGAACATAATTAAACACCCAAAACAATGTGCGCATTTGAGGGACATTCCACCTGAACAGAGGGACAGAGAAATTTGACAAACCATCTCCCAGACACAAAATCAACATATCAGTCAAATGTGACTAGAACATTTCAAACTTCTTGTTGAAAAGTACATTGGAAAGATACCACTTGACCATTAACTTAATTAAGAGGAAGCTACCCCACTTCTGCTCCCACTTCTAACGAAAATAGTTCTTAAGCTCTTAGAACCAAAATGATCTGGGTCAGCAGGAATGCTGTAATTAAAAAAAGAGGTTGCGCGATTTACCTAAGAGGAGATTTAGGACGAGCTTCTTCTTCCATTTTACGCCTTGCTCTTTCCAATTTTCCCTACAAATTAGCATGACCTACATGTTTCAAGGCAACTTCGAACGGCAACTGCAAAATAAATGCACTTTCCTGAGAAGCTTTCAAGGCAGAAATACATGCGTAGTGTTTGCAAAACCACTACCAAAGTTCGACCAAGCGTAGAGATACTTTTTAGCTTTTTGTTCAAACTTGTTTCTAACTTTTTGATGTTGCTTTGCCTGCGACTGGAAGCAGGTAAATACGACGTGAAAAGCCGAGCGCAAGGTACTTATCAAGAGGTTCTGTTGCCAAATGCTTCTTTGGTTAATGCAAAATCTACGCATCCTACAGCTGACTGCGATCGATTAGCTTCATAAAAGAAATTTTTTATGATTCATGTTACTGTTGAGTTTCGAAGGGATTGTTCTTTTATGTATTTATTATCGATTTTCGATGGTCAGCAGACAATTCGGGGTAATTTCTGTTACGGCTTGAGGATAGGGCTGTGCAGCTCCATTGGCTGCTTTGATTTTGCTTTCAGACTAAAGATTACCATTAAGGTCAAACATACCCTTGCCATTACATTTTTTTCCCTCTGTCGAACTTTCTTCATCTGCCTCCTAATTTTCATTGAACATTTACTCCACTACTTACTGCTACTACTAATATTACATTCCCTCGCTCTCCCTCATTTAAAAATTGTATCTTTTTCAATCCTTATCTTAAATTAACCTAGCTTACTCCTCATATTGGCGGCCGCCGTGGTAGCTTACTCCGCCTACCACACCGAAGATCTTGGGGTTTTGTCCCGGGAAAAGCAACATCCAAATTTTAGAAACAATTTTCTTTTTAATTAGAAGTAAGCTTTTCTAAGCGGGATCACTTCTCGGCAGTGATTGGGCATGCACTTCAAGTATAATGTCCCGTCCCGCCAATTTGTAGGAAAAATTAAAAGAGGCACGACACTAATTGGAAGAGAATGTCGACCTAAAAAATCTAAAATATATTTATAGTGAAGAATATATTTTTCAGTGGAATATTGGAATTAACTTTCGCTCTGAAAGTTTTTTGTTGGAATTAAAAAAAGCGGCGAGTTGAACAAGTTTGAAGGCGCAGAACACCTTTACCGGTAACGATAATTAGTTCTTTTGAAACCTCACCCTTGCTAACGTGGAACATGCCAAATGTGTTTATATATGTATGTACATAAATATACCAAACACTATGAAGCCAGCCACTAATTTGGCCACAAAAACACCAACGCACACTAACTAAGTAACCAATTGGATTTAGGGTTTAATTTAGCTTTGTAATGAAAATACCACCTACATATTTGTCGGTGATTAAATTTACACGCAACGAACAAGTCAAACACGCACACATACATACATATATATACGTCTAAATGGAGGTAAATATCTTCTACAAGAACTCCCAGGATATCCGTTAATACAAATTCTGTTAACAACACATCTCAGCATAACGATAGATATGTATAAATACGCTAGAGCGACCGCTAGCAAAACCAAAAAACCAGATCGACCACTAAAGCACCGCCCGCAGCAAGAGATATAATGAAAGCAAATACAAAGGCAAAATCAACCGACAAAGCAAAGGCAACTGAAAAAGCATAACAAATTTATGTAAAGCTCAAAGTGAATGAGTGTAGCAAAAAACATACTTATGAATATATTGAACCTCATACTCACACAATAATAAAAGCAACAAGCCGCTTCGTGCGAAATGAATAACAACGTACTCTCGTTTTGAACATACATACATATGTATGTATATATACATACAAATTTATTAACATTCTTATGCTTTCAACATTTGCCGCCAATGTTTAACCATCTTCTAAGGATTTTATGAGGATTAATTAAAATTGCCAATTAAGAATTAATTAAAGCGGATAATATTACGCATAATATGCGCATGTATGTGCATGAGTATGGATACATAGCATATATATCCAATGTATCTTTGTGCCGTTGGCGAACTAATACAACGATTTTGTAAAAAAGTTCCAAATGGCTTGAAGTTATTTTCTAACATGCATGCATCTTTTGGCATAAAATAATTTAGCCAGCGAAGCCGTTTTACTCTTATTCATTGCACTACGCTCATACTGCATTAATTTCATACATTTCATTTAATCTCCTCTCGATAGACGCCATTGGCATCATATGAAGAACCATGTCTTTCACAAAACTTATAGACGACTTACAGAACAAGTTATTTGTACCGCGAAATTAACTTTATTTTTAATTGCTTATTCGATCCAAAATATCACTGCATAAATAAAATAAAATAACTAAACCAAATTTTTTAAGTTAAACGGCTTTATGAAATTAATACTTACATTAAGTAATAATAATACTAAAAGCTAGAAAATAATTAGGTAGGTCCAAGGTACTAGTCATTACACTCCTCATCAATTTAGGGCGTTGATGAGACAATTAAATAAAAGCGTTGGACGCATCAAATTTCTATTGATAGTCATAAGTAAGGCCAACTGAACCTTAATCAGGTTATGCTACTCCTCACATTTTTCTATTTCTGTATGTAATATGCGTTCCAAATATGAGTCAATCTAAGATTAAGCTAATAAGATCGCAGGTTCCCTTCGAGCTCAAGGCCTAATAATAATTATATTATCTGATCATTTTTATAATACATTTTATCTTAAATGAAAAAATTGTTTAAATGAGAATAGAAGATAGAAAAAATTTAGACAACTGCCAAAGCTCGTTGTAGAGATCCATTTCGGGAACTGCTAAATTCCTTCGTCGGCAACGTTTAGGCGCCGCTGCTATAACCATTCAGCTATCATAGCGGTAGTTTGTTTGTTTGATTATTTCTACTTTCATCCTGTTTCTTGCCAATTGATTTTGGCAGCGCTGCAACATCTGTTTCAACGATGTAAAAATTGAACTTGTTTTCTAAAATTGTTTCTTCTATTCTAATTGAAAAAAATGTTTCATTTAAGAAAAATGTATCATAACAATAATATGATAAAATAATTATTGTTAAGCTTTAAGCTCGATTCGAATCCGCGATCTTACATGTTAGTAGACCTATATAACAACAAAAATTGTTAAAATAAAATAAAATTTAATAAAATAAAAATCAAAGAGAATACATTAAAAAAATTGTTTTGGTTTAAGGGCCTATTGATAAAGGATTCAAGGTTAAAAACGAGCTCAAGGCCAGAACAATAATTTTTTGTAATGACTATTGTTTAATTTTTCTATAGTTGAAAAATTTTATTTTGTTTTTGGAATAGTAAGTAGAAAATTCTTCAGACAACCTGCCGTAGCTGCGCAGAAGAAGGATGCTAAGCCTTCATCATCAGCACGCTTTAGGCACGCTGTGTTAACCATTTAGCTATAGGACGGTGGTTTGTTTGGCTGATAAAGAGCACTTGGGAAATGTCAAACAAAGTAATTGACCATAAACAAATCTAAAATTATCAGTGTCTTGCAACAGATGGCGCAACGCTGATTAAATATAGTTGGTAAAGAGGAATAGAAGAAGCAATTTATCAGTCAAAGAACCCACCGCTGTATAGCTAAATGGTTAGCGCTGCGTGGTTTCACCAAGAAAAGTAGAGGTCGTCCATAGAGTATAATTAAATCTCAACTTCTCCAGCCTTAGGTTTGTGACATCAATCAAGTTGACATATTGAAGAAATATCGGGTGTCACATCCCCATTTGAACTAATTTGTCCACTTTACGTGGAAAAGTAGACACATTCATATATTTAAAGCTACTTTCTAGGAAATAAGTGTGAGCGCCGACACGTTGCTTTCTGTTTTAATTACCGGTTTGTTATTTTTGTTCTCAAATAGGAAAACTGCTCATATGTATAACACACCGTCTGGCTCTTTCTTTGAGAGGTCATTAAAAAGAAGTCTTCCTATGATTGCGTTATGGAATTATTTCATGCATTCCATTGAAACTTATGTCATTTGCATGTCGGCTGTCTTGACACAATTCTTGTTTTATTCTCCAGTTAGCTATCAAAGAACAAGGTTTAATTAAGATGGGTTTCCAATCATCAGACACATGAAAGTAATGTGATTACGTATCAAGGATGGGTGTCAAAGCCCTTCTGTGAACACACAAAGGCAAAAACTAGGGATATCATAAGTAAGTGGGAAATAAATTAGTTCAGACAGTACTGAATGGAATGGCCAGCACAAATACTGGCCAAGTTGTTTCAACTCCCAGCAACCAGAATGTCAGCCAAAAGCAAAGCAAACTCTCGCTGAGTTCTTTATGGGACACTGTAGTCTAGGATATCACCTGAGTAAGTAAAATCGGTCCAATACACAAGTCAATTGCTTTTGTGAGTTGAAGGATAAAACTGCGGTTCACCTTCTCTGCAAATGCTTCGCATTGGCAAGGCAAATACTCTCATATCTAGGGGGCGTGGTATCCGTTTGGATATGGCGTAAAAAGCATAACGGGTATTTAAATACAATAAAAGCCTCCGCATATATTAAAAGGCACCACAGTTCCAAACAAAGGCCGCAGTGCATTGAGGCTTAATAATAATAATAACACAAGTTTACAAATTCAGGTTAATTTTTGGATCTGAGCAGATAAGGATGATCCTTAACTGTATTTGATATGCTGAATTCGAATCTGCATTTAATTTTTTAAGGTTGATTCTAGTTTCCGAGTTCTCGCATGGTAGCACCATTGTGCTCTTATAGCAGCTTTTAAATAGTGGAACTGCTTGATAATTCATACCAACTGTAACTGTAAAATAATATAAGGGATTAGAGCAAATAAAAATGCAGAGACAGTGTTGTAAAGTATTTTTGTTACGTTTGTTGTTGTTATATGATTAAAAAAAGTGGCAAAATAATAACAAATGCGCTCAAAGATGCGTATGTGCACTACTTTGGTTTCAGAGTAGCGGACACTCATAAGTCATGGGTACCGAAATTTATTTCAACAGGTAATTGGTATCTTAACTGGGATGCAATCTGGATTCACCAAATTTTGTTGTTCTTTATGCTTGTGGGATAGCCGCGCAACTGAACATCATTATGTGAGAAAAGAATGGCAAATTCGTAATCCATATGAGCCTGGACAGCAAAACGCCTCTGCTGAACCACTTGTAAATCCACAAGACATTTCCCTGCCACCTCTTCACACTAACTAGGCCTTATAGAGAACTGCGTGAAAGCATTAAACCATGAAGGACCGGCTTTTCAGTACTTAGTCAAGTTGTTTCCTAAATTGTCATATAAAAAATCAATGAAGGAATACTTGTCGGACCTGATATTAGAAAATTAATTAAATAAATTTAATTAAAAATGTCGTTCACCACTTTCTTGGTAATCAAAAATCCCCCTAATTTTAAGGAAATTATTGGCGATATGTTGGAAAATTATCGAAAGATTGGTGCTAGAATGTCTCTAAAGATGCATTTCTGCATTCGCATCTCGATTTTTTCCCGAAAACTAGGGTGATACGACCGACGAACAAGGAGAGCCGCCACACCAAGATCTAGCCAACATTGAAAGACGATACCAAGGATTTTGGGATGAAGGCACAATGAGCGACTACTGTTGGACTCTAATACGCGAAACAGATACTAACAATACAAAAGGCAAAGTTCCACCAATCTTCATTTCTGATTTGTTACTGTTAAGTTAATAAATGAATATTATTTGACAAAAATCTTTAAAATGAATTATTGACTGTATTGAAAACTAGAATCAATATTAAAAGACGGAATGAAGAATCGGATTCAGTGTCATAAATTGTCTTAAAAACCACTTTTAGTTGCCTAGATCTAAAACTGTG
>JARSSU010007360.1:0-12921 GCA_029619165.1 Eurosta solidaginis | reverse complement strand
CATTTTTAAGTTCATCAATTACGACAGCAATCGGATTCCACGACACCTTTGAATATTCTTGATCTGAAAAAGTAAACCTAATCTGAATTTCTACTGAGCTTTAAGTTGTAGATTATTGAAATAATTGGAGTTTTTTCTAAAGCCTAAAATAATTTTCGGCTCGCTTAGAAAAGATTTCAATTGGAAAATAAAAACCAATTAAGCGAGTTTATTTATTATTAAAGTACTTACTTCTTTTTTATATGAACTGTATTAATATAAGTTCCAATTTCATGTACATATAATAAAAATAATAAATATTGAAAATTCAATTTTTTTGGTTCATATTTTATTCATATGGCTGCTCCAGGTAAAGTAAATCTGCAGGTAAAATTCATGCTATATGACGGTTATATAAATGGTAAAACCGAAGTAAACTTATTGTCAAAAGACTCGAAAATGTAGAGTGAAATGACTGAAGAAATGACCGCCATTTGACGAGCATTGTGCCGTGTGTGAGCAGAACAGTGCTATGCTCACATCCTATAAGTGGGAGCGGAATGCACGATCACATTAATAGGAACGAAACGGAAAATTTGGTCACAAAAGTGCATCACGCCCATGCAAACGTGACTATGAATATAACCGCTGCAAAAAGTCACAATGACCGTAAAAATAACTAGTAAAATGACGTGGAGCGTTTTTGCAGGGTAGGTACGAAGTGGGAAAAAAGTGTAAAAAATCTACTCTCGCTAATGCAAACGTGACTAAAATTTAACAAGGGCGTGACCGCACAATGACGGTAAAATGGTTAGTCAGATGACGTGGAGCGTTTTTGCAGGGTGGTACCAGCTGTCATTAAGTTGATCCAGATCGTTCCAATGAGATTTGATTGTGAGCCAGAGTTCGACAACTCAATGGAACGGTCCTATTAATATTAATTTCTAAAATCTAGTTAATAGATTAAATATGAGCAGCCAGTTAAGTAAACATTTGTTATGGTATCGCATCGTTAATGGAGCAGTAAGGAAGGCAGTCGGCATGATCTAGTGGTGTTCTGTGGCTAGTCATGTCGGCTGGGCGCGGTTCTTGCCAACCTTACTGTCCTGCGCCACAAACAGAAAAAAATTCCTATCATGCCTTTGAAATGGTCAAACAGCGCAGAACTAATTCAAAGCGCTGGGATTCAAACTAAACGACATCCGGTCGAACCGGATGCCACGGACATACCGTTAAACATTCAAATTCAAATTTCAAAAAAAAACTTAAAAAAAAACTAAACGCAAAAAAGTAACAAAATTAATCGAACCGGAAATGACCGGTTATCAATCGCAGAAAATCAAAATGAACAGCTGATAAAAAAAGGCCGAATATATTTAGGAGCGCCGCGGGTGTTGTTGCGACGCCCGGTGCTTGTCCCACCCTCAAATCCATGGCCACCGACGCACCTATATTTCGGTGGCCCCTTACCTGACCTACCTAGTGCCTTCTAAATAAATGGACACATCAGCATTCCCATTTTAATTACAATTTTTATTTATAATTCATTATTTAAAATCCTTTCAGGAAAACTTATTAGAATTCAGTATCCAGCTTCATCAATTGCCTGTTAGCCCTCAGAAAATTAAAGCTAAATTCCGGTCATATGCGTGTGTACTTTTAGTTATGTATATGCTTATGTTTGAATATGTTCAATTAGTGTATATGCATGTAGGTATATGTCATGCCATATATATGTGCATTTCTAGGTATGTATTTACTTATACATAACCATGTTCAATATAAGTATATATGCAGATATGTATATATCATTGTATATGACCGGGTATTTCTAGGTAGGTGCAAGTATATATGCCAGGCATGCTTAACCAACGAACCGATATCATTTCGTTACGATAATTAACGTTAATAAACGAAACAAAGTCATTTCGTTTCGTTTATTAACGTTAAGAACGTCAAATTAACGAAGTGATTTTGCTTCGTTTTCTGCCATATCAAAACGAAATCAAATCGTTTATGTTGATTATTAATTTCAAACTATGTTGGCAAAGCTGATTGATGGCGGAGTCATTAAAGGTGAAGGCATTAGCCAAGCTGATTGCAACTTTTCTCATGAATTTTGACAGTACGAACATTTCTCAGAGTATTTTGACATTACCACCAACGAATTACACAAACAAATTACATGGAGTTCGTGTGTATGTCCGCTCGCTGTTAGCACCTTACTGGCTTCACCATGGCTATAGCATTGCCAGCACAATTCAAACTTTAAGTATCACGTTTTTGTTAACGTTTTTACCGTTAACGAAAGCTTTTCGTTTCGGTTGAAAACGAGATACAATTTATCTTGATAATTTCTTTATCGATAATATTTCGAAGTGTTTCAACGGAAACGGTGGAAATTTTTTGATAAACGATTAGCTTAACGTTAAGGTGCATCCCTGATATATGCATGAATGTATTATCATTATTTATAAGAGTGTATTTCTAAGAATGTATATGTTTATACACCTATGTAGTTATATTTGATATAAGTATATATGTATGCATGTATGCATTTATTATTACTTATATATGTGTATTTCTAGGAATGTATATGCTTACACATATATAATTATATTTAGTACAAGTATATAAGCATGTATGTACTTTTTTTCTCTATAAATGTGTATTTCTAAGTACGTTGGAAATGCCTGTATATATAATTATATTTGATATGAGTCTATCAGTAAGTATGTATACGTAATTGCATACATGTGTATTTATAGATATGTATATGCTTATATATCCATATAACTATATGCAACATAATTGTATGCATACGTGTATTTCCATGTAGGTATTTGCTTATATACAACTCTATTTAATATAAGTATACATGTATGTATGTATATGTCATTGCATACATGTGCATTTATAGGTATGTATATGCTTACTCATACATATATCATCATTTCATCATTTATTGCAAAAATAGTATTAGCACAATAAGATCTAGGATCTTTTATAGTACAACAAAAGATAAATCGCAATGTAAAAAAGAACAAAAGTCACAAAAGCTGCATTAAGATCTTCAGGATTAAGGGAACAGTCAGAACTCTCACTCACATGTACACGAAGTTTTTTCAGATTACGCCACAAAACATGATTAGGCAACGATATATTCAACATTTTACTGTAGTATCTGCATTTTTCTCTCCTAATATAGGCTGTGGTCTCATTTCGTGTAAGTTTGTATGCACGCCAATTTGCGTCCCTTCGGTTTTTCTTCCAAAGGGAATAAAGCTTATTGCTATATAACTACATCCAATATAATTGAATGCAGACGTGTATTTCTATGTATGTATTTGCTTATGTATATGCATCTACATTTAATATAAGTATACATGTATGTATTTCTATGTTACTGTATACATATGTGTAATTTTACGTACGCATCTGCTTATATATACATATAAATATATTCAATATGAGCATCTAAGTATGTATTTCTATGTTATTGTACACATACATATGTGTAATTTTACGTATGCATCTGCTTATATATACATATAACTATATTTAATATAAGCGCTTAAGTATGCATTTCTATGCTATTGTATACATATGTGTATTTTTACGTATGTATCTGCTTATATATACATATATATAACTATATCTAATATAAGCACCTAAGTATGTATTTTTATGTTATTGTACACATGTGTGTAATTTTACGTATGTATATGCTTATATATATAACTATATTTAATATAAGCAAATAAGTATGTATTTCTATGTTTTTGTATACATATGTGTATTTTTACGTATGCGTCTGCTCATATATGCAATTATATTTAAACTCTCCTTATGGGGGAGGGGTTGGAACGGACTCACCCATCAGATGTGGCTCCTGTTGTTGTGGCCGGGTTTCTGCTGCTGCAGGCCTATGTTCGGCGGCCTGCTGTTGTTGCTGAAGCTGGTGCTGTTGCAGCAGGCCTATGTTCGGCGGTCCTGCTGTTGTTGTTGTAGCTGGCGTTGTTTCAGCAGGCCTAGGTGTAGCGGCCCTTTCATTATATCCACCGAAACAATATTAACAATTATGCTCTTTAATTGGTCTTCTAAGCGCCGTATATGCTTTATAGCTGCGCCAATAGTTTGACCAGATACGCAGAGTCCACTTTGTAATACCTTGTCAAATTTTTGTTTTAAATTTACATCTGAATTCCATACGCGCCAAGAACCAGAAGAGATCATCACCCAACAACAGGAAGTTCAAGAGATGTGCTTCGTAATCTGAATCTGTGGTATAAACCGACTCGTTGTAACGCTACTCTTAGTCACCGATGGCGAACAGGCACGACTCGTACTTGGACGTATAGCTCTTGGCGGCAAAGGCCGTTTAAATGGCTTTTCCTGGTTATATAAAAAAAAGTTCTGCTGTTGAATTGTTTTAAATCGAGATTTTTGTTGCTGATTAAATAATTTTGTATCGCTTTTATTTGACTTGGCTTGGTATTTGTTGGCAAAATTGCGACCAGAATTTTTCGACGTTAGATTTGTTGGTGCATAATGAATGCGATTAACGGCCCTGATGTGGTTGTTGAAGCTGATGCTAGTGGTAAGCCTGGTGGATGCGGCGCGTTTGGTTGGCGCTGCTGATGGGGTTGCGCGGTCGAAGTGGTTGTTGTGGCCACTGGCGATGGCGGTGGGCGCAGTTGGTGGTGGCTGCGCTAAGCACACTTAAAGAGCGTGCTTGATGATACGCTGTTCCTAAAATTGCTTTACGCGCCGTCGTCCATTTATTGCTGAGGGACAGTGTGAAATGCAACCAAATATTTGCGTGTTTTAGCTATTTCACAATTGTAATTTTTTTATTTGTGTGGCTGTAATACGTGATATCCGCACGAAAGCGTTTGTTCGCTAGCTGCCGGTATCTAAGCACGGCGCTTTTATCGATAGCAATATATGATTTTCCCGAAATACTTTATTGAACGAACTGCAAGTTTTTTTTTCTTTTTGGGGCCACCACCTTTGCCAAACTTTTTGTTCTCCTTCTTCTTTCGCGCAAAAAATGGCTACACACGCCATTGTGTTGTGGAAAAAATTTCATTCCATTCTTGCGACTGCGCAGTGGAACGGCATGATTTAACTGTGGTTGCCATGGTAGAACCATTCAAGGTGGTAGTGCGGTGACGATCCTGTAGCCATAATTAAAAGTTCGATATATTTCGTTTTTTGTGAACCGATGGACTAATGTCAAAATCGTACTGCGCTGAAAGTTAATGTGTCAATTCGTATCATGGTTCAATTATGTACAGGTTGGCTCATCTCATCAGCTGATTTTATTTATGTCATTGCATGGTCGAAGGGATTGTCAAAAGGAAATGGCAAACTCAAAACGAAACCAACACATTGGCAACATTTTACTTACACATACAAAAACTGCTAAGTTTTATGTTTCCATTCCATACCATTCGCACCAACACCAATACACAGATTTTGATAATTTGAACAGACATATTTTGTTGCTTTACAGATGAGCCAACCTGTATATAGTTGAACCATGATTCGTATGAAACTACTAGTCAGCTGTCACCTTGAATTAACTATTCATCATGGTGGTTGCCGTTATTGGGAATTTTCCCACACCATTGGATTATTTCGCGATGCCACCTGCGCGAAATTAACAAAATTTTGTTTCAACAACCCTACAAGGAACTCTGACTGTTTTACTAATACACTCACACTTGTAATTGACAATGATCCTGCGATGACGTAAACATTGATACTCAAATTTATGTATGTTCCTTTGTTCGCTCACGCATGTCCGCATGTTCCCGACGACAGCCTATAGTCATGAAAAAGGACTCAAACTGGGGAAGCTTCGGACACCTGGTACAGGACAAAAGAACATACAGCAAATACCATTATGCATGTGAGACAGATACATAATTCTCAACGGAATTTTATGTATGCGAGAACAGTTTATCTGATTTAATCATGTTGTCACTACTGACTGTCATATGACAATCAAATGATTATTACGGTTGTTTTGTTATTTTTTAAATTCCGCCATTTTCAACCGACGAAAACCATATAAAAAATACGTTTAAAAAATGAAAAAGAAAGCATTTCAAAGCTCCATGCTAAAAGAAAAAAAATCGAAAATAATATTAAAAAATACCAAAAGCTGTCGGAAGGTATGGGGCGCACTCAAAAAATTGATACGCGAAAAATAATAGTGGTTAGTGGTGATTCATTTTTAAATGTGTTTCCGCATGAGGTAAGCGCTCTTCTGTTGTTTTGTTATTTTCTGAATTTAAATTGAACATTCTGAACTCGAATTCTTATAAAACTATTTATTTTAAACAAATAACAAACACGTATGCTTTTATCACGTACAAAATTAAAAACGTAATGAAATAAAGTAAATAAAAAGCAAAAGCATAGTTTCATTTTTGGCGGAATATAACAATGGTCATTTATGATAGTATAACAGTCAAACCTGATATCTACAGTAAACTATCATTTATGACACTTTTTGATAGTTAGAGTGTCAGCACTGATCCAGGAAAAGGAATGAGAGTGAGCAGTACGGCTATATGCTTAATCAGTAGGCCATGTTCGTGTATAAGAAGGAGACAAAAACTCACACGTACACAGTTGTTTACATCACATTTGCGCAAGTCCCCTTAAGTTTGTGATAGAAAGTTTGTATGAGGTGCTGATCGCTAGGTTGACATTGCTGACAATCAGATGATAGTCATATGATAGTCAGTATTCTTGTAGGGCACCCCAGGCAGACATGAGTGAGGGTGAATCCTACCTTTTCCCTATCACCAGCCAACTGGTACGTTCCAATGGTGACTCTCCCAAGTGGACCATAACACATTTTAAAATATGTAAATAATGAAATATACCAGTCGTCTACAAAAATGTTTGAAAAACACTATTGAGCAAATGACTTAAATAATCGAACAGCGATTGAACAGGTGATAGAGGCTGTTTACTATTGTGAACGTTTTTATCAAACATTCGCCACTTGTATGAACTCACAATAGGAGCGTTCCATTGAGTTATCGAGCTCTGGCTCACGATCAAATCTCATTGGAACGATCTGGATCAACTTTATGAGAGCTGGTAGCACTAATATAAAACATCTGTTTTGTTGATGGTGGTGGTCCTCATTTTTTTCCCCTAACAGTGAAATTTATTTTATTAACATTCCCTTCAAAAACGCGAGTACTCTATAAATAATGTAAGGAATACCCTTTGGGAGTATAGGACTGCTCCAAATCTAATCTGTATTCATACAAAAAATGTGCTCCAATTAACATTGCGATGTCCTAGGAGAGGAGTAGGTGATCCTACTCTCGCTTTGTTTGTGAGTATTCCATAGAGTACATACGTGAGAGTACTTTCCAAAGTACTTTCACTGTAGTACTCCATGGAGCACCCACAGAGGATCATATGCCAAAGTACTAAAGAGGAATTGTGTCGGAAAGAATTGTCGGAGTGAATTTAATTTAAAATGAAAGTAAATGAAGATGGGCAATACAACTTTTATATTTTATACTACGAATATTCTTATGTTATTTAGCATTTGCGTGAATAAAGAAACTAATATTTCTCTATACTATAGTATGTATACATAAAACCAGTGCGCATTTTATCAGAGTTGCCATAGTAAAATTTATTACCAGTTATTTGTAGGGAATATTTTACTTTTGGCAACTCTGTTCGATCGTCATCATGTCGTATTGACGGTCGTTAAAAAACGAGCAATGATCGGCTGATGGTGGTCCGCAAACGCATTGCAAAGGGGTATTGTTAGAGTACTCCAACATGAAGAAAATGGAACACGTAATCCAACAATTTTTGCAGGGCAGTTATTTGTATGTAATATTTTACTTTTGGCAACTCTGTTCGATCATCATCGTGTTTTGATCACGGTCGTTAAAAACGAGCAATGATCGGCTGATGGTGGTCCGCAAACGCATGGCAAAGGATTATTGTTAGAGTACTCCAACATGAAGAAAAAGGAACACGTAATCCAACAATTTTTGCAGGGTAAGTAGTTTCACTCGTATACAAACTATTTATGGGGTAAAGTATATCAACCGTTCCACTTAAAAAACTTCATCGCTTCATCGCTTCGATTTGAATGAAATTTGGTGAAATTCCTGTGCTATATAGTAGTGTTAATTTCACTGAAGTTCGCTCCTAAATTTTGGGTGGTTACGGAGATATAAGCGTCTGAATTCTCAATTTTTTTTGTGGAAGCCTTTTTTCTATAAATCATAAGTCGTGTAATTGGCTTTCTAAGAAGAAATGCATGAAACGGTTTCTAAAGTATTTTTTCCATTCTTTTCGAATATAAATATAAAAAAAATTTTTTGAAAAATTTTAGTAAAAATGTATGTTTGTTTAATGGTGTGTTCAGTTTATACTTATATTTAGTAAAAATTTTATAAAAAATTTTTTTTTAAATTTTTTTTTAAAGAGGGGCATTTTTCATATTTTTAATTTTATTTTTAAATAAAAGTTTTATCCTTTATCCTTTAAAATGATACCTATTTTATTTTGGCACGCGAAAATTTATTTAATACATTTTTATTTTAAACATATAGAGTTCCAGCTAAAATTCACCCATAAATTTTATAATTTTTATTTTTTATTTTTTTTCAAGTTTGAACATTTTATGTATTTTTATTTCTATTTTTAAATAAAAGCTTAATTTTTTTCCTTTAAAAGGATACCTATATTGTTATGCTGCCCGAAAATTTCTTTGATAAATTTTTTTTTAACGTAGAAGTACCGAAAAATGTATAAATTTTTTTATGCGCGCTTTAGCTAGTTTTTTTTTATTTTCAAAGGAAAGCTTTCTCATTATTTCATTGTATAAAATAGTAACAAATTGTAATAAAAATAAAGTTTTGTAAAAATAAATAAATATAACTCACATGTTCACTAAGTATTAAGCAAAATATAATACCACAATGAAAAAAGTGTAAGAACATAAAAAGCAGGCATACCCAATTTTTTACTTCCGTAAAATGAGTCTTGACCTTTACCGAAAGAAATTCAAGGGTTTAAAACTCATGCGTATTGAGACATTACATTGTTTAGGCATTAATAGTTTATAATTTTCTGCATTTTTATCGAATTTTTCTCTAATAACGAGCCTTTAACGTTTCTTGCGCATTCTTGCTTAGGCCTGAGCAGTTTGTAACTTCCTGCATTGTTTTTTGTGTGGGCTTTCCAGTGATTAACGAGCCTTGGAAAATAAACCGCGAATTATTGCTTAGGCCTGAATTGCCCGCATTACGCGTGCATTTAGGAATAGATTGTTCAATAATGGTCGTGCTTGAGTAGTTTGCAACTACCTGCATTGTTTTTTATGTATATATGATAAAAACCCTTTAAATACTCCTTTATCTTGGAGAAAACCCACAGTAGATTTGAAGAAATCTTAGTGTACAGACAAATACATTTTTATACTAATCAGCGTGCAAAATAGTTCTTTCCTTTTGAAAATTATGAAGATGTTTTTAAAATAATTAACTGCAGAACTAATACTGCGGAATGCAATCTCAATGAGTGTCAAAAATGTCCAGGAGTTGAGATTTTTAAAATGTCTTTAAAATCAGTTCTTGAAGATAAAGATATATGAAAAAGTAGAGTATGTGAGCAGGCAACAAACCGACAGATGTACATTGGGCACTATAGTTTCTAATTTGGAAGATTTTGTGGAAGAACTATGCGATCGCATTTACAAGTTAAAGCCTCATTCATATATTGCCAAACAACAGCCGAGCTTATTCAAAGATAGAAGAGAAAACCTAAAAGAAGGCAAATTTCTCGCAACATGTGACTTTGCTGAAAATTACTCTTTCATTGCTCAAAATGCTGCACAATCTTTTCACTGGAATAATGACCAGATGACGATATTCACTGTGGTTTTTTATTATAAGGAAGGAAATCCTGTTTCCCATAAAAGTATGGCAATTTTATCAGATAGTCTGAAACATGACACAGTAGCTGTATATGCTTTCCAACAACTATCGATGAAGTATTTAACTAACAACATCAAAGTTACCAGAATTATATACTTTACTGACGTGGCAGCACAACATTTTAAAAACAAGTATACTTTCAAAATCTTGTACAATACGAGGAAGATTTCGGTATTCCAGCAGAATGGCATTTCCATGCTAGGGCACATGGCAAAGGCGCATGTGATGGAGTTGGTGGAAATTTGAAAATACTTGCATGGCGTGCCAGTTTAAGGGCGAATTAATGGTGACTTACAACCATAAAGCCATAACCAGATAAAACAGGTGATCGAACCTACCTTATGGAAATCAATGTAATCGATTAATGGTGCCATACCATAACGCTAACGCCATAGCCAATCAATTGGTTTTTGGTTTCTCGCCATATCCATAACCTTAAAATATTTGAGTTGGTGAATTTAATAACTTTTTGTAGATTTTCTTCATTTGTTTGAATACCTTATGACTAAGAGACTTATTTTTTGTGGAATATGTCTGTAATTTTTTGCGTTTTCTTCATTTTTATGAATTTTTCACGATTTTTAGGTTAAGGCACCATTAATCGATCAAATTGAGATGGTAATGGATATGGGTATGGTTACGACTATGGCGTTAGGGTTAAGGAAGTTTAATTTGGCTTTTACAAGCTTCACCGGATAGTCAAATTCTTAATTGCGATTCTTTTTATCAGTAGGCCAAACGAAACTTACTTCAAACAGAGATTTTGTTCAGTTCTAAGGAGAGTCATGCAAAAACAGGCAACGAATTAAAATATCGTTTTCATTCAGCTGAACCAATACCTGGAACACAAAAATTTCATTCATTTATTCCTGCTTCTACAACATAGCTTGAAGTAAAAAGATTTTCCCTTCATACTAGCAGCCAAGAATTTCCCAAAAACAAAAAAAAACATTAGTATGTACAACTCTACTATATTGACTTTGAACTGAATAGATTTTAATGCCAGTATGTATAATTTTAGATTAAATATATTCACTAAACTAGCAATAGTCTGTAAGTACAACCTGTAGAATGAAACAAATAAAATGGTTTTATACACAGAATAATATACAGGTGTTCAAGTGATTATAAAATTAATATAATGGCATTATGTGTGAATTTTTATCTGTACCTCTATGTTAAAAAAATGTATCAAAGAAATTTTCGGGCAGCATAACAAGATAGGTATCATTTTAAAGGAAAAATATCAAGCTTTTATTTAAAAATAGAAATAATATATAAAATGTTCAAACTTGAAAAAAAATAAAAAATAAAAATTATAAAATTTATGTGTGAATTTTAGCTGGAACTCTATATGTTTAAAATAAAAATGTATTAAAGACATTTTCGTGTGCCAAAATAAAATAGGTATCATTTTAAAGAAAAAATATCGAGCTTTTATTTAAAAATAAAAATATGAAAAATGCCGCTCTTTGAAAATAATTTAAAAAACAATTTTATTTTATTTAAGTGAAATTAACACTACTATATATCATTCAAATCGAAGCGATGAAGCTCTTTAAGTGGAACGGTTGATATACTTTATCCCTTATTTTCCTTACATTTTCTTCAAGTTGTTCCTTAAGGGCTAATTAATGGTGACTTATAACCATAAAACCATAACCAGATAAAACAGCTGATCGAACCTTCCTTATGGAAATCAATGTAATCGATTAATGGTTTCTTACCATAACGCTAACGCCATAACAACACCATAGCCAACCAATAGGTTTTTGGTTTTTCGCCATATTCATAACCTAAAAATATTTGAGTTGGTGAATTTATTAACTTTTTGTGTATTTTATTTGTTGTTTTGGATACGTTTTGACCAAGAGACTTATTTTTTGTGGAATATGTTTGTAATTTTTGCGTTTTCTTCATTTTTATGAAATTTTCACGATTTTTAGGTTAAGGCACCATTAATCGATCACATTGGAGCTGGATATGGATATGGGTATGGTTACTACTACGCCATAGTCGTAACCATACCCATATCCATAACCATCTCCAATGTGATCGATTAATTGTGCCTTAATCTAAAAATCGTGAAAATTTATAAAAATTAAGAAAACGCAAAAAATTACAAACATATTCCACAAAAAATAAGTCTCTTAGTCATAACGTATCCAAAACAATGAATAAAAACTGCAAAACTTATTAAATGCGCCAAATCAAATATTTTTAGGATATGGATATGGCGAGAAACGAAAAACCAATTGGTTGGCTATGGTATGGTTATAGCGTTAGCGTTATGGTACGGCACCATTTATCGATTACATTGATTTCAATAAGGTAGGTTCAATCAGCTGTTTTATCTGGTTATGTTCATAAATCACACAAGAAGATTGCATTGCGCATGTAAACATTAGATCAGCTGTTTTTTATGGGCAATTCATACGTAATTTTCCTTTAGCTCTTGTTTTTTTCTCTCTTTCTTTCATTCGCCCAAGCAGTCAACTGTGACGTAGATGCGCAGAACGAAGAAATTTTGAACTCGTGAATGCACAATCTTATGTGTGTGAATTGTGGTGGGTTATTTTTATATTGTTATAAGTCATCATTAATTGGCCCTTAAGACCATGGCCCAACTATATGGTTGGCTCATCTCATCAGCTGGTTTTGTTTTTTTTTACAATTCTCTGGAATAGGGATTGTCAAAAGGAGATGGCAAACTCAAAATGAAACCAACATATTGACAACATTTTCTTACAACACACAAAAACTGCGAAGTTTTTTTCATTCCATTCCATTCGCCTATGGGTCACGTAGTTTGGGTACGTTCCCCAACACGCAGATTTTGACAATCTGAACAAAGGTATGTTGTTGCTGTAAAGATGAGCCAACCATATAGTTTAGCCATGGGTTCGTTCGTTGCCTATTAGGAATTCGTCGTGCAGCATTCATA
>JARSSU010007358.1:0-10309 GCA_029619165.1 Eurosta solidaginis | reverse complement strand
ATCACATGGTTTGGTTCGAACTAGCGTGCGATGTATGGCCTTAAGGCTAGGCGTAACATATTCAAATTATCAGACTTCTATAAACCGCGTAGAAAACTTAGGTCTCAAAAATGCCGTTACATAGATACAGGCAAGCTCATAAGCGTGTAAAAAAGGCGCTCAGTATGCTCTTTCGTAGATGTGCCATGCAGCCCTTACTATCATTAATAAAGGAATGGCGTTATCGTATTATGTACAAGGTTTCAAATCTACGACCATTTGAGGGTGGTCATGAGTCAATTGACCTTAGGTACTAGCTACTAACCTCATGTCACACCCACCATCACATTATTGAATTGCGCAATCCGTCTCGATCCTTGAGACGTGTGCAAAGTTTCAATCAAACTTATGGCCAGTTCCAAGTCGCGTCATAATATCCAATTGACTTATGGCCGTGACGCTTATGTCACCACTCCATCACATTGAATGCATATGTCATCGACCCTTGAATACGCTGTAGCAAAGTTTCAATCAAACTCTCATAAGGCCATATCATAGTGGTAATAAGGCAATTGACCTTATGGCCGTTTCCGACTCCCTATGCTCACCACACCATCACATTATGCATTGTCATCGGTCTTGATACGTATGCAAGTACAAATTAATCAGACTTCTATAACCGCGTGACAATTAAGTCGTCAAAGATGCCACGGTTACATAGATACTGCCCAAGCTAATCAAAAGTACGCTTGTTCTGTCGTCGTTAAAAAAGGGCTCCAGTAGCTCCTTCGTAAGATGCTGCCATGCATCACTGTACTATAGATTAATAAAGCGTGATAGTGCGTCGCATATAGTACAAGGTTCCAAATCTCAGGCCATTCTGGGAGGTAGGTCGTGCAGTTCAATGCCCTTATGCTCCTGTTAACCTATATGCTCACCCCACCATCACATTATTGCATTAAGTCGATCGAGCCTTAGATACGTGTGCACAGTTTCAGTCAACTTATGGCCATTCAAAGTGGAATAAGGCCATTGACCTTATGGCCTGTGGACCTGATGTCACCAACCATCACATTAATAGCATATGCTCATATCGACCCTTGAGTATGTGTGCAAAGTTTCAATCAAACTTTGGGGCGATTCAAGTGGTAATAGCGCCACATTGACTTATGTGACGCCGTTGACTTTATGCCACCACATCGATCAGCATACCATCGCTCCTTGATATCGTATTAAAAGTATTTCAAAGTCAATCAGACTTACTAGAAACCGGTGGAAATTAAGCATCAAAAATCTCCGGTTACATACGGCCAAGCTAATAAAATCGTGTTCAATAGAATGACTCTGCGTTTTTCGCGCATTACGCGGCAAGTCGTTTAAGACCTATGACCATTCTGGGTGGTCACAAGTTCAGTGTGACCTTATGTGCCCGTTAACCTTATGTGCACCCCACATCACATTATATTGCATTGTCATCGACCCTGATACGGTTTGTGCAAAGTTTATAATCAAACTGTGTGCCATTCAAAAGGTAATAAGGCCACTGACCTTATCGCCGTTAACCTTATGTGACCCCGCCATCACAGTATGCATGTCATCGAGCCTCCTGATACAGTCGGTGCAAAGTTTCAATCAAACTTATGAATTGCCACTCAAAGTGGTAATAAGGACCAATTGACCTTATGACTTTGACGTATGTCATCACACCACCTTCACAATAATAGCATTTTCATCGAGCGTGATACGTGTGTGATAAAGTATCAATCAAACTGGTGTGGCCCAGTTCAAAGTGGTAATAGGCAATTGACCTGATGATACCATATGGGCCGCCTGACCCTAATATGTCACCACACATCACCATTAATATGTTGCTTTTCCCATCCTTCATATCATCGAGCCTTGATATGTGTGCAAAGTTTCAACAATCAAGACTGTGCGCGAGTCATAAGTGTCAATAAGGCCAATTGACGTTATGGCCGTATGACTTTATGACAACCACCTCATCACATTACGCATTACCATCGGCTGTCTCTGTTACAAACTCTCTCCTTGATACGTATTAAAAGTTTCAAATTAATCAGCCACTTCTACGAAACCGGTGCGAAATTGAAGCTCAAAATTCCGTTCACATATCTAGAGCCAAAGCTAATAAGCGCCACGTGTTAATAAATGACTGCGTTTTTTTCTTTCCCATTATGGTGCAAGGCTTTCAACTACTCATAGAGCCCATTGCGGTACGGTCACAGTTCAATTGTGACCTTATGCCGGTTAACCTTATGTCACCACACCATCACATTAATGCATTGTCATCGCCGTCTTGATACCCGTATGCACAGTTTCAAATTAATCAGATTTCTAGAAACCGGTGACAATAGAGCTCAAAGATTCCGTTACATACAGCCAAGCTACAAAAGCGTGATTAATAAATGACATCGTTTTCGCATTAGAAAACCCTGCAAGGTGTCACGATACATGGCATTCGGTGCGAGTCCAAGTTCAATTGACCTTATGTCGTTAACCTATGTGACCCCACACCATGCGACATCTATTGCTATTGTCATCGACCCTTGCTCCCGTGGGTGCCCCCAGTTTCCTCCCCCTTTTCTCGGCCTCCCCCGGTCCTCCGGCCCCTGCCCTTCTCGCCCCGTTCCCCTATATGTGACCCCCGCCAGCCATCCTTATCTGCATTGTCCTCGCGCTTTGCTACCGTGTGCCCCCCCTTTCCCTCCCCCCCCTTATGGCTCTCACCGTGGTCTACTCAAGGCACTTGCTCTTCTGGGCCGTTGGCCTTCCCTTCTGTCCCCCGCCCCGTCCCCTTCCTGCATTAGTCCTCGTGCCTGCTCCGTCGTGCCCCGTTCCTCCCCCTCTCTGGGCCTTCCCAGTGGTCATCAGGCCAATTTCCCTTCTGGCCGCTTGACCTTTCTCAGTCCCCCCCCCCTCACCCCTTCCTGCATTGTCCTCGCGCCTGCTCCGTGCCCCCCAGTTTCCTCCAACTTATGGCCCTTCAACGTGCGTAATAAGCCACTTAGACCTTATGGCTGTGGCCCTTAGTCACCCCACCATCCCATGCACGCGATTGTCTCCTGTCCTGCTCCGCCGCCCCGTTTCCCCTTCCTTCTCCTTCCCTCGCCCCGGTTGCCCCCGTACAGCTCCCCGCTTCGGTTCCCCTACCGGCCCCCGCTCCTCCCGCGGTGCTGTAAGACGCATGACGGCGTTTTTTCCATATGCGCAAGGTATGCAAAGCGATAGGCCCTTGTGGGGTGCGTCCCCAGCTTTCAATGACCCGTGGATGCCCGATTAACGTTATCGTCCCCGACACCCTCACATGTTAGCGGCCATTGTCCTCTGTCCTGCTATGTATGCATATAGGGCAAAGTAATCGGATTTCTAGAAACCGTGGAAATGAGCCTCAAAGATGCCTTGTTAGGTACAGACCAAAGCTAATAAAAGCGTGTTAAGAAAGGAAAAGAAAAAAACGATCCGTTTTGTCGCCATTATTGGGCAAGCGCCTTTACACAAGGCGATGCCAGGGAGGGAGGGATCACACAGCTTCAACTGCACTTATCGTCCGTGAACCGAGGGACCCCGCCATCACAGCAGTTGTGCAGGAAGTCTCTCGAGCCGTGTATACGCGGGGCAAAGGAGATGAAGCAAAGGTTTGAGGGCCAGTTCAAAGAGCGCGAAGAAGGCAATCGGACACTTGAGCGGTGTAGGGGAACCGTTACCGTGTACCTTTCGGTGAAAGGGATAAGTACGAGTCGGGAGGGGAGACTGTAAGTGGGGGAATAGTAACGGGTTATAGTGGGTATTTAGATTAATGGCGGATTGATTTTTTTGCGTAAGATCTGAGATGCGCAGGACCGAGATTTATGTAGGGATTTTATAATCAGTATAAGCGTATATGGGGTTGTTTTTTTTATGTGGCTGTTAATCCACAGCATTTAACTGACGGTACAACTAGCGTATTTATACTTACATCGTTTATTTACACTGGTATAATTAATTATGGTGATTGTATTATAGTTATTAGTTTCATCTGTATCTTTGCTTATTTATAGACTTAGTGGGGCGATCAAGAGTAGTATAGATAGGACTGCCAGGAGTAGGAGGTCTTATGCTAGGATTGTATGAAGTAACAAGTAGATTATTTTATAATTTTAAAATGTAGCGATAATATAAGGGAGTTAGCATAGAATAATACATTTAGGCGTTTTAATTAGTTACGAACGATGATATGTTTGTAACTCATTTCGACTTAGTTTTTCAGGGGTTTTATTGAGGGGCGATAGGGATATATATGTTATACAATCATTTTTTATTAAGCAGTCCTTCTTTAGTCTATTATTGGTACGATGACGTGTAGTTAAAATGTAGATGACCCTGAGTGAGGTGTAGGGAGCGTACTCTATACCTAGAAGTCTACGGTGGTTTTTTACGGCGGAGGAGGAATGGGATCGAGGGGGGTTACTAAGATCGGACGTGGAAATGAGGGGATGACTCTCGAGAGAGGGGAGCGGTAGAGTTAGAGCTATTACTTGTAACAGTACCAAGGAGGCGAGGTCGGGTGGTCTGTGTAGAAGTTCAGTTAGGGGGAAGAATTGATCTGCTAACCGGTAGCTGTTTTTATACGAGAAGAGGTGGGAGCTGGGAATTCAAGTAGGAAACGAGATGAAGATTAAGATGTTACTCCCGGCATGGTATCGGCAACGGGAGTGTTTAGTTTGTTAGCATGCCTGTCGTTAAAAGGAATAGTCGTGATAAGAGCTTCTAACCGTTATAAGTAGTTATGTTGCCCGCGTGAGAGCCGGGCGTTCATGAGAGGGCTACGTGTTGGGATACAGTGTATGGTAAGGTGGCGCGGTGAAGAGGAAGCGAAGGAGGAGGCTGGGGGGTGGAGACGGAAAGGGTGTATAGAGAGAGCGTCGGATAACGTGGGAAAGTACGGGGGAAGCGAGTTGGATAGAGTTGTGTATGCGTAGCCGGGTGTGAGGGAGCTGGGAGGGTGAGCCGAGAGGGGAGGGTGCGGGATGTTTAGGAGGAAAGATGTCAAGAATCCGTCGAGGAGGCAGTTTGTATAGATCTAAGTGTGATTGACTGGAGTTTACGAAATGTAGTAACGGGAATGAAACTTTTTTATGATCGAGTACGGTAAATTATTATTATGGGGGTATAGTTAGCCTTACAGGGGAGTTATGTAGCAGTACGAAGCAGGCTGGATGGTACGGGGGTGACTCTTCGTGGGGTGTATTGGGTATCTGCTTTTAGGGTAATCGGGTTCTCTAGGTGTGTAGTAGCTCGTGAAAGTTGGATTGGTTACGACGCGGCTAAGTGTGAAGCTTTATGCAGATTTTAGATAGTAATTATTATTATGTCGGATGGTTGGTCATATGACGGGGTGGAGGAGCGTAATAATCATCAAGAAAGGTAAGGCGGAGTGAGATGGGCTGGTGATATGTTAGGAGGTTTAAGGAAGTTGTACGTAGGGTGTTTGGAATAATGATCGGGAGGTTAGATTTTTACGGAGCTTGATTGTTAATAAGTTAGAAGACCATAATTGTTGTGGTTATGCGGTCGTGATATGGAGTATCGAACGCGGTCAAGACAGTACAATTGAATTGTAATGTCTAGCCAGGGGAGGAATGAAGGGTGACGAGGGATCTTGAGCTATAGGGCATCCGGATATTGCATTGTTTTTTACCGAGGTCTGGCGTTATGGATAGGGCGGCTGATTTGAAGTTTATTTATTAATGTAGGCAACGGGCTAATTATTACGTAAAGTGTTGTAGTACTTGTTACTTATAATTTTTTTTATCTTTTTATTTTAGTTAGCGTTAATATGCGTGTTATCTGGGAGGGTGTGACTTTTATGGGTAATGGAAACGGGGTGCTAACTACGCGAAGATGCTTGGGTCAGGTATAATTTACGTACATATGTGTAAAGGAGATATGTACCACAGACAAAGGTAGTAAATTTTATGTGTACGTTTTAGTGAGTTATGGTGTATTGGTGGGTAAAGTGATTTATGGTTCTAGAGTCTGAGGTTATGGAGTGCGACGTTGGGATTTATACTAGTGTACGTTTTATTAATGATGTTATACGCATATTTAGTTTTGACGTCTGAAGGATGCGGTTTTATGTGTTAAGCGGTTTTGAGGTGTGTAGAGGCAGGCTGTATTACAGGGTGAACAGTAGTCTATATTGTTGTAGTGGTGGTTAGGGATATAGGTTACGTATTTAGATCGTCTTATGTGTACTGTCTAAGAGATAGGTAACAGGGGGCAGTGTATTTTATTTGAGCCTGTTATGTATTAAGTATATCCGAGGATGTATTAGTGATCTGAGTTGTACCTTGTATTACATAGCGGTTTTTTTTTTTTAAATTAACCAGGGGTGTTCATTTTATGTACGGAGTGCGTCGGGGTTGCTATTAATCATCGTGTGTAGATAGTTATGAGTACTTTTATTTTAGCTTACTGTATGATTAGTGTTTATCGAGGTACAGGTTAATTTAGTATTCATAGTAACTACTTTTTTATGGGTGTATTGTGTTGTATTGTGTTTATTTGTGTGTAAGATAGCGTGAAAAGAATGTAAGGTTAGTTGTACAAAGACTGGAGAGTAGGTCTGAAGGTGAATAGGGAGTTTTTGTTACTGGATGTTGTATATATGGTATCCTAGTAGAGGCGAGTGAAGGTTTGATGTAAGATCGGGTGTATGAAGGTGTTATGGATGGTGACGGGATGTGATTATTGTGGCATTAGTTATTTTGATATGATAATCATCGTCGCTGCATCGGTGGAGAGATTGATAGAATTTTATCAGAGCAGTTGATAGATACGTGGTTTATATGATAGTTAGCCTCGTTCTATGATTGTTTATTACCTATGTTAAGAGTTAGATAGCACTATACAATGTTTATGAGGAGTAGTTACATTTTTAGAATATCATTTTATTATGATATTTAGGTATCTTTAGTTCACCCAATCATTGTTATGGGTTGGACTAATGAATTGTCTGTATTCGTCTTATGTGTTAATTAAATTTTATTAAGTTTTTATCCTCCACCAATTGCGAGTATGCATTTGACACTTATTAAGGTTATTTAATAATTCTGGCTGGATTGTTAGAAGCGGTTATAAGGTATGCTTACTCTTAGTACTAATAAGTCTGAGTAACTTGTTTTTACTTGTTGTATTAGTAGTGTAGTGGGCTCGTGACGGTATCGAATTATATTAGCTAGATTTGTACTTACATTTCGTATTATGTAAAGGGTATACTGTATCTGGTCTAGGAGATGATATGAAGAATAGAAGGGTTTATGTTAGTCATTACTAGCAAGCGCGTTGTAAGGTACCAACATTGAAATTTTGTTATAGGTGTTGATGAAAGTGACTCCGCGGATAGTTATTAAAGTGCGACAGGAAACACTTGATTTTTAATTTTAGTATTTATAACTTAATTTTAAACAAACAGCGGTGTTAAGGGTTCTTACCATAGTATTTTAATCATTAAGGAAAGGTAAATTAGAATAACGCGTGGGTATTTATTTTATATATTTAATATAGAACTCTATCGATTAGTACTAAGGAATAGGGTAGGGAGAACAGGAAATGTGTTACAGATTTAGTCTGTAGAAGGTATGATGGTATGGGGAGTAACCCAGGTGTGTAAGACGATCTGTTTTATGTGACTGGTGGGGTTGTATAAGAGCGGTACTGCCTTGTTTTGTGTTATTGCAGTGCTGGTAATACAGTTTATCTTTGAGGGCGGGGGTAGGTTTGGTAACTACGTATTAATTGTGTGTAGGTGCTGTAAACCGCACGGATGGTGTATGTTATGTATATCCCGGTAAATGGATGGTGTTATCTGTAGGATAGTGTTGGATAGTAGATATTGTTAAATGGTAGTGTAGTGGAGTGGTACAGCGGAACCCTTGTGATAGTAGTTGTTTTTTTAACTTTATACGGTAGTTGTATGATGAGGTAAGGTTGTAATATTGTACAGGTACTATTGCAAGTATGAGAGCTCATAAAAGGGGAGTGATGGGAGCGTAGTATGGGAATTGTTGTGCGTTCAATCGTAGTATTATATTTGGTATGTTAAGGGAGTACGTATCTGTTGTGGATCCTGTAGGTAGACCAGGTAAGGACGGTATATGTCTATCGTGGTAGTGGCGTGGAGATTTTAGGGGCTCTTCTGCCAGGGTAGTGGATGCGTGTATTGCGGCAGACTGAGTAGGGGAAAAGAAGGGGCCGGCACAGGCGGGGTACCCTTTTTTAGCCGCTGAAAGTGAGGTTAGGGGTTGTTTCTTTTTTTTTAATAAGTATGAATATCCGTTATCCGTTGTTAACATTACGTAGGTATTGGGGAGTTGTTATAGATGGATCATTGATGATGGTGATTCGACGTAAGTGAACGTAACCTTACATGCTGGATCTGGATGGTGTAGTACAGCAGTGTATGGTAGTGTGTTACGTATTGGGTTAACGAATTGTGAGGTACGTGAGATCTGAGGCAGTTGAGGGCTGGTTCCACGAGGTATTAGCAGTATGGGATTGGAAAGGTGAGGATATTTTTACGCGTCAGTACTTTGTATATGTATGGATTCATGGTTACTGAAGATATAGTATATTTTTATCGTGAACGCGCACAATACCGTTATTCGTCCTTGGTATGTTAACCTTATTGCTAACCGGCCAATGGTGGTACGTATCGGATAGAATGGATGTAAACTTTAGGAATATTCTGTGCTTTGTAGTTACTGATTAAAGCTTACAATGAGGCTATGATTATAGAGGTCTGGCGCCAATGAAACATGTAGCGTAGTGAGTATCTAATTCCCCGGGAGATACAGGGTGATCTGCGTTAGGTATGAAACTGTAGTTCGTTAGAGGGGGAGGGCGCGAGAGGAGAAGATCGCGACGGCAGTTTTACGCTGAAGCAATGTTGGTAAGTGGCGCTATAAAAGGAAAGGGGAATCAGATGGGAAAAGGAGAAAGGCCGAAGGGAGAATAAGTCAGCTCATGAGGCGGAACTGGAGCCGTTGGAGATGAAGCAGGAGGCGGAGGATGGTGAGAGTGTACGGATAGGGAGACGGACGAGGAGCACGCGGGCGTAGAGAGGGTATCTGAGGAAAAGCGGGAGGAGTGATGGGTGTGGAGGGGAGGGGGGGGGAGGTGGGAGGAGGGAGGTGAGCATGAGGTGATGGGAGGGGTGAGAGAAGGACTGAGGAGGGCAGTGGGATGGGGTTTTGTGGGTAGGCTGAGCGGGATGATTGGTGGGATGGGACAACGTAGTGGTGAGTGGTTGGTGAGGGTCAGGGGGGGGGTATGGTAGAAGCGGGCGGAGGAGTGAGGGGGGTAGGGGGGAGGGGCAAGGGTACGGGTGAAGGTGGTGAGGGACACTGGGATGGGGGGGGTAGGGTGGGATGAGATCGGTAGAAAGTGAATTGTGTGAAGTTAACTTTTTTTTGATGGTAGTATTAGGGTTATGGATTAGTCTGTAGTTTTGTTTTATGGGAGTCTTACGTATTTAGTTGGGTGAGTTATGATGAAAAGTGAATATAATATTGTGTGGATTTGGATGATTGTTCTTAGTTTTTTAGCTGGGTCGGTGAGGGGAGGTAGTGCGTTAGTCATTCCTTAAATGTTTAATGTATTAATTGTATTTTTTATATAAAGTTTTTTATTCGTTGTTTATTGCTTTAGTATTTTTTTTTTTGATTAATTAAATTTTTTTTTGATTTCATTTTTATATGGTTAGTTACGTTTGGGGAGTTATTTGCGATATTTTTAGGGTTGGATTTTTTAAGTTTATCTACTTTTATTCTTATAGTTTTTTATTGTCACCACACCATCACACTAAGGCATGTCATCGGCCTGGATAATTGAGCAAGTTTCAATCAAACGTATGGCCATTCAAAGTGTTAATCAGGCTAATTTTACCTTATGGCCGTTGAACTATGTCACACACCATCACACTAATGCATTGTCATCGAGCCGTGATACGTGTGGCAAAGTTTACAATCAAACTTGTGCCAATCACGTGTTCAGAAAACGGTGAAAATAAAGCTCAAAGATGCCGTCACATAGATGACATGCCAAGCTAATAAAAGCGTGGTAAAAAAAGGGCTACAGTATGCTCCTTGTAAAATGTGCCATGCATCCACTTTCTATGATTAATAAAGGAATGAGTTTTTCGCATTATGTGCAAGGTTTCAAATCTATGGCCATTTGGGGTGAGTCATGAGTTCAATTGTGTCAATAGGTTCGTTAGCCTTATGTCACAGCAACATAACACCAAAGCATTGTAATCAGAGCCTTGATACGT
>JARSSU010007355.1:0-27084 GCA_029619165.1 Eurosta solidaginis | reverse complement strand
GAGTTTCAACATAAACGAACTTATTTCGAAGTAGTCCTGAATCTATCCAGCAGACGGTCCGAACTGATGGCAAAATTGTTCCGAAATTGTATACAAGTAGTCCCAAAAAGGCACTTAAACAATTCCGAATTAGTTCGGAATTTATACCGAGCAGTCCTTCAGTAGTCTCAAAATAGTCCCCAATTACGTTTTGGAAATTATTTTGAAATAATTTCACAAGATTATCACAAGATTTTGGGGAGTCTTATCGATGTTGATGGTGCTTTGGCGGATATAGATCCGGTAGGTTGCGGTAACATGCACCACCAAGGTACAAGCCCGACCATCTCGGGAATAATTTAATATGGCCACATTGAACATTCTTGGCTACTTCGCCTAGAGCATCGCCTGCCAAAGAAACAGGATTTCGTCACGGGTAGGTAAGGTTGACAATTAGGTTTGAAGAACCAATAAATTTCCCCTTAAAATGGATTAGCTATAAAATCCTTAAATCACTTGAACATTTTAATTGCCTCTTATGAGGGGCGTGTCTGCCGCGATATATTCTAAGCCCCCTATTCCGCTGGGGGTTTACTAAAACGGTTAAAAGTTTGTTATTGGTATAAAGAGAAATAAAGGTAGAGTAAGAGCAATTTTAAAATACTGGTCGAGAGGGGTGGACTGAAAGAGTAGGTTGTCTGAAACTTTTTTCAAAATGGTTTAAATCTAAGAAGCCCATAGGCCGCATATTAAACATCGAATTCAGTTAACTTAAAGTTGTAAAGGCGAATATATTAAAAAAGCTATTGTTACCATACCACATTTTTCCAAAAATATAGCCAGTCAGTGGCGGAATTACGGGGGGTTTTCGGGTTCAAACTTTAAATTTGCTTCAGCTTGTAAAATGGGCATCTCAACTTGATAATTACAAAATTGAAGAAATTGTGTAGATGTGAGGTATTTTTCGTACCTTTTTTATGACATGAAAATTGGTTCGTAGCCAAAATCGGTCAGTAAAATATGGCTGTATATCAAGCTTGAAACACATACAGCATAAAGAAACTAATTTTCCCACAACTATTTCCCACAATCGCCTAGGTGTTTGAAAACTCTTCTAGTACTTCCTTTACATGAAAGTGTATATCAATATGGATATTCAATGAAGCGAGTCCATTCAACGTTTTTGCTGATTGTACTTCGCAGTATGATTTTAACACTTTTTGAGAGCAGAAAATTTGCGTTCTGGTTTTGCTGTCGAAACTGGTAGAACGCTATATGCGCAATAATCTTACTTACACTTTCGAAGCATTTGATTCCCATCTGAAAAATAAGATAATAAGAAATATAGCATAAAATTTCGTAGTATCATGAAAATTGTACCCACCTCAAGTGCATCAAACACGTTTTTAAAATTCTGACCATGGACTTGCCTTCTCCACTTTTTGACTTCCATTGCAAACTCTGTTTTGGACAATTCACACACTTTCATAAATTGTAGGCATGTTTATTGCATTTTTCAGCATTGTATAATTTTTGGGAACAAAACACCGAATTTTCGAAATTTGTTGGTGTTTCATGTAACGGCACTTGATATGAGTTTATGAATGCCACAGGGAATGGAATCTAGAATGCGATTCTATAATAATTTTCGATGCTCTCAGTATCAACGTTCCATCTATTTACTTGAGCTTTAATGATGCGTGGTTTCTTGTGTATCGCAACTCACTCAGTTGCCAGCGCCATTTATATAGCTTCTTCACCCCAATGTTCAACCTCACCTACCCGTGCGATCCTGTTGCATTAACAGCCGAGGCTCTGGCGACCTCGACCTCCTGATGGTCGAAGGGTGTGGGAGGGCGGTATGGCCTAGAGGTTCGTGTTGCCATACAATCGTTTGCCGAGATCGTCGTGCTGCTACCTTTATGTGCTTTTTACTGCACCGTACCGACTCTGCATCGACAAGGACCATCAACATCGACAACACTCCCCAGGCCTTGCGGGAGTGCTGTTGTTGACAGCGCTACAACGACACTCAGTAATGTTTGGAATTGCTCGCTAGAAAGGCAGCTTTAAACTGAGAAGCTTGCGCTAGAAATTTTGTCGTTTTTTCCCTTCTGCTATCTCTTCAGAGGCTTCGATATTGCGTCTGAGTCAATGTAGTGGATTGCCGCTTCATGACATTGGCCCATCTTGTTGGCAGACGATTTGCAAGTTTTGTCTTCGACTTTCTTTTTATACCCAGCTGTACTTGTACACAGGGAATTATAACTTTGATAGGATAACGGTTGGTTGTACAGGTATAGAGGAATCGAGATAGATATAGACGGCCATATATCAAAATCATCAGTATCGAAAAAAAATTTGATTGAGCCATGTCCGTCCGTCGTCCGTTAACACGAAAACTTGAGAAAATATTGAGATATCTTCACCAAATTTGGAGCCAGGATAGATTGGTATTGAACATGAGCGAAATCTGATGTTAACCACGCCCACTTTTTATATATATAACATTTGAAAACACAAAAAACTGATTATTTAGTAAATAATACAACCTAGAATGTTGAAATTGACGTGCGGACTGATATTTGAGGCTTTTGATACAAATTTGATTAAATGGGCGTGGCACCGCCCACTTGTAATAAAATCAATTTTGCAAATATTATTAATCATAAATAAAAAATCGTTTAACCTATCGTAACAAAATTCGGCAGAGAGGTACCCTTACTATAAGGAATGCTTTGAAGAAAAATTAACGAATCGGTTAAGGACCACGCCCACTTTTGTATAAAAATTTTTAAAGGGTCGTGGACGAATAAATAAGCATATCTTTGCAAAAAGAGCTTTATATCAATGGTATTTCATTTCCCAAGTGGATTTATAACAATAAATAGGAAAAACTTCAGATTTTAAAAAATGGGCCTGGCACCGCCCCTTTATGGACTAAGCAATTTTTTCTACTGTTTCGGAGCCATAACTCGAAGACAAATTAGTTCAGAATAGAACCATATGTATATGGATTATTGCGCAGCCTTGTAACACTATTAAGCATACAAAACAACAACAACAGCATTTCATGTGTACTGCCAGGTATGTAATATCGGTATTCAGCCGAACTTTAAAAATCAAAAATAATGCACCTGCCTGCATCATATTAGATCAAATATACGACATAAAATAAGGAGTAAACAGGGGCCATAGCTAGAAAATTGCTTTTTGGGGAGGAGGTCCAAAGACAAATATTTGGTTTAGTTAAATAAATATGTTGTCTTTAGCTTTCACACTAAAGCACGTTTATTTAGATATGCCTGTGAAAAAGGTACATAAAAACCCAATGCGCTATGCGGCGGCTTTGCTTTGCCTCTCTACTAAAACTTCCTAAACAGTAACAATTTGATCACGGTGGATGCTTAGTGATGCACAGCATTCAATCGCATTTTCACGTCATCGTGTTTCTCAAATAGTTTTTAATCAGCCTAAGAAATGAAAAGATTTCTCGTCGTTGCCGTTGTTACTGGAAGCGTACACAAGATTTTCAACAACATGTGAACATTAGAAAAGCCACATAATCGCATTCCTGTATATTAATCATAGATAAATTGATAAAAAAAATTAAAGTACCTCCTTCAGGAATAAGTAGAATACATGCTTTTTCAGCCTATGCATGAGATCTAACGTATACGTATATAAAATTCAATAGAAAGAAACTGATCGAATAGAAAAATTTTATTTAAAAAAGTCATATCTACATGAAAAAACATCATTTATCATATAATTTGAATTTTACATTTGCATTATATTTCAAAAGAGGAAATGTGTACTTCAAAAAAATGTTGTAAATTTAACATTATTTAAATGTTAAAAATATTTGACTTTTCACTGAGACAAACGAGCAAACGCCTGCATTGATTATATTCACGCATGCAATAAGTTGGTTAATTTTAAATCAATGTCGATTATGTTTGTTTAAGCAAGCTGGCTCATTGAACACGATCATGTTGCCGAATGTAATCGAACGTTGTTGTTTTCGATTTTTGCTGTTCTCTGATAGTATGTAGATGGTCATTAGGCAAATTTTCAAGGAAACTTCTTTATGAAATTATAGTAAAAGTTAACATGTACATTTGGATATTTAATAAATTGCAGAATTATTATGAAACAAAATATTTCAGACAACCTGCCATAGCTGCGCAGATAGATCCATTTCGAAGGGTGCTAAGCCTTCATCATCAGTACGCTTTAGGCATGCTGCGCTAACCATTTAGCTATACAGCGGTGGTAAAAAGGAATAGAAGTAGCAAATTTGCCAGTCAAACAAACCACTGCTGTATAGCTAAATGGTTAGCGCAGCATGCCTAAAGCGTACTGATGATGAAGGCTTAGCACCCTTCGAATGGATCTATCTGCGCAGCTATGGCAGGTTGTCTGAAAAATTTTCTACTTACTATTCCAAAAACAAAATACAATTTTTCAAATTTAGAAAAATTAAAAAATAACAATAATTATCATTAGAAAAAAAATTATTGTTCTGGCCTTGAGCTCGAATCGAACCTGAAACAAAATATGATTAAAATATATAAGTGTTCACTTCGTACATACATATGCTTGCATAGTAAAATATAATATTACCAACAAAGTAAATACGTAGCAGAATTATGAAGATTTATTACATCGACATAAACACATCAAATATTTGAATTGTATCGACCTAAAAAATCAACAATCCTAAGGCAAGGGGGGTTAAACCCCCAAACCTCCACCCCGTCGCTACGCCGCTGAAGTAAAAATGTTGTTGCATCCCCAAAACCGTCTTCTTCATGCATGTATTTATACTTTTCTACAGAACATACTTTGTATATTTGCATATACATACGAAGCTATGCATTGTTGTTCGCAGGTTCTTTGTGAACAAGTTTTTCACTATACCACAAAGTATTTTCTGTACAAAATAAATATAAATTTAGGAGAAGCAGGGGACTGTGAAAAACAGTTGTACAACTGACGAGACGTGGCTTTAGTCGAGTCCATCTGTAAATATATCGCTCAAGATAAGATTATCTGCCTGAGATCGCGTTGCTAAAAATCTTCCTAAAAATATTTCATAAATTAAAAAATGCTTTAAAAAATGCTTCATACATAAAGCAATAAAGCGCACTCTTTGGTTAGCAACAACAACTAAAATTCATGGTTAGCTTTTGAGCTTCCCAAAAGAGCATATCCATCTTAATTATGAATTAAAACCACAAATTACTTCATTAAAGATAAAATTGTAGTGTGCTAGACCCAACTTGGTATAATAATACAGTTTGCATTAATTTAGTTGGTAAGTTATAAAGAGGAATCTCTGATTATTATAAAATTATGCATATATCTACTTTTGCTCAGATTCTTATTTTCTATTCATGCACAAAGTATATTCCAGCTTGTATATGTATGTATGTGGCATAATTTGTTATGCAAATATTTTTGCGTAAACATTTTGATAATAAAGTTTCTGTTAACCCCTTCACAAAAGCCTTCTTCTACCCTTTCGCAAAAATAGTTACATATTTTATTTTTCGAAAAATTTTCCTACGCAAATTATGCAAATTAGAGTGAAATTTTTGTATAATCAATCTCAAAGAAAAAAATTATGATTATATTTGGTTATTTAATGTATGTATGCCAAGTTTAAAAATGTAGCAAACATGGGAAAAGCAAGCATTTATTAAGCGGGGAGTATCGTTTGTTGTTTAACACACGAAAACATTTTCTATGGAATTTTTATTATTTATTTTGAGAAAAATTGCGTTTATACAAAGTATGTACAGAACGAAATCATAAAGCAGAAAGCAATTGGCAAAAGTTTGTACAACAACAAGACTTGCCACAGTGTAACTTTTCTCACTTTTAGGATGCCAAAAGTCCAAAAACAATGTTCTCCAATCTCAAAAATGTTTTGACATGCAACAGATTAATAACCAACTGTTAAGAAAATGTATACACAGCAAAGTAAAAAACCCACGATCACCATGATAAGCATTATAAACTTGGATAATTGAAACAAGTGTAAAAATCATTTCACAGTCCAAAATTTTTGACCAACTTTGTGGGCACGTGGTGGATTTTTCGATAACTGTTTTGACTTCGAACTATTTTATTTAACATACTTGGCTAGTTTATAATAGCATTGATAAGTTTCAGCCACGTAGGCAATTTTTTTAATTTTATTTTTTTGTTTTAGAGAGCCACTAAAAGTTAGATAAGCTTAGACAATTTTTCGTTTTCAATAGAATAAAACTTGCCTGATTCCGCTCAATTCCATTGAACGAATACATACATATTTAAGGGAATTTCATATAGTTTCAGATAAAAAGAAAACAAATCATTGCGAAATTTCGTTTTTCTTTGTAATCGCCAACTTAAGGACTCTATGCTCTCGCTCACGTATGAAGCGCAGTGACCTAAAAATGGAATGTCCTCAATTCAAGTCTACAATACTAGATCCCAAAAAAGACAGTTATACCTGAAATGGTAGAACCCAGAGAAAGGAAACTTGTGCACTGAATAGCCTTCATTGTTTGTCATATGAGTTTGTAACGTAGCGTTACAATAACGCATTTCCTTATTCACTTAAACCTGAACCTCCCTGTACTTATTTTCCTATAGCATAGCCAACAACCACTTGTACTTATTCTTTTATAGCATAGTCAACAACCACTGATAGAACAACCAATAAAAATCACAATAATGGTGTGATGACTTCTCAACCAGTTTGCGGCACCACCCATATAAACATCGAATTTGCATTTTTGCAATCAGTCCTCGCAGGTGAGCCAGCGGGAGTGGATGTCTTTTTTAAGACATACTTTTCCCTCCTGCTAGCTAGCTGAGTGGAAGGGGCGCCGTCATGGCACGGGTCACCCTTCACTTAGGTAAGGACGACGGGGAGGATGTCTTGTGCTACTTTGCCCCCCGCGCCCTCCCTAGGTGTTGAATGGCCCGACGCCTTCATGGCCATTTAACCCCTTCCCCTCAGTTCTAGCTTAGGCTGGCTGAGTGGAAGGGGTGCTGTCATGGCGCGGGTCACCCTTCACTTGGGTAAGGACGACGGGGAGGATGTCTTGTGCTACTTTGCCCCCCGCGCCCTCCTAGGTGTTGTGCGGCCCGATGCCTTAATGACCATACAACCCCTCCCCTCAGTCCTAGCTTCGGCTGGCTGAGTGGCAGGGGCGCCGTCATGGCGCGGTCACCCTTCACTTAGGTAAGGACGACGGGGAGGATGCCTTGTGCTACTTTGCCCCCCGCGCCCTCCTAGGCGTTGAGCGGCCCGACGCCCTTCATGACCATTCCACCCCTTCCCCTCAGCACTGGTTTCGGCCGTGAGCCGATGCGTGCGCACAGGGGCTACCGCTGTGCCGTTAAGGTGCACTTCCCCTCCGCCCACGGGTCGACCCACGGTGTATCGGCTGGTACAACCCCGCCCCCCTTACGCACCTTCTACTAGTGTGCAAGTAGGGAGGCGGGGGTGGCCAGCGGTGAAACCAGCACTAACGAGTCCTCGCAGTCTCAGGTGGCCGGCCCAGCGGACTACCGATCCTGCCGAAGACTACCGATCAATCCCGATCCCGCCGATACCGTCAACCGACCCCGCCCGGAACGAGCCGCCGCTGTCCAGGTAAACACCATCGCCAGCCTACTTCCCCCTCTCCCCGGCCCTTGGTACGCGCTCCGTAGCCCACCGCCGCTGCCGTCGCATCGTCGCCCCTCTGGTGCCGCCGCTGCTTCCATCCCGCCGATGCTACGCCGACCGTTGGCCGTCCGCCATACTACCGCCGTGCCCATCCCGCCTTGCTGGTGCCGCCGCTGCCACACTAACCGTTGGCGTCGCCATCCTACAGCCGTTAAGCGCTGCATCGTCACGCCGCTGCTACGACGACCGTTGGCCGTCTGCCATCCTACCGCCGTTAAGCTGCTGCATCCGTCACGCCGCTGCTACGACGACCGTTGGCCGTCTGCCACCCTACCGCCGTTAAGCCGAGGCATCCGTCCCGCCGCTGCTACACTAGCCACTGGCCGCTTGCCATCCTACCGCCGTTAAGCCGCTGCTTCTATCCCGCCGCTGTTTCCGTACCGCCGTACCAGTCCGTCCCGTTACCCGACCGTTCAACCGCCCTACCGAACCTCCTCTACTCCAACGACCGTTAGCCGCCGCTCCGCCCCCTCGCCATCTTGCGACGGAAAGCTGCTGCCCGCCTAATATCTCCAGCCGTGTGTGCGTGTGTTCGTAACACATAAATATCGTGTATTTATTCAGTAGGGGTTTGTGGGACCTTTTACTCGACTCTGGATTGACTGAGCGTTACCCCAGCCTTAGACAAAACCCACCTCATAAATGGCGCCCGAGCAGGGACCCTCCTCCGCAGATGACCGTGGAAAAAACAACTACAACCACCACCAACACTGCCGGGGCGGGTTCAACGAACACACCGCTAGAAACAACACACACACCGGTTCCGGAAGGCACGCTGCTGAACACCGACTCGCTCAATTGGATCTACCTACTGAGGAGGGAGAGGCTGATCGAGGAGTGTAAGGAACACCGAATCGACGTGGAAGGCCAAACCGTAGCCGAGCTGCGTCGCGCACTGAGTACTTACGTGCGAGCGAAACGCGCCAGAAAATCAGTGAAGACCTGCTGAAAGAGCTGGAACGAGAAGTGAACGAGGAAGAGGGGAAGTCCGCTATGCTACCTCAGCCAACAACAAAGCCGATCCCTTCAATCCAGATCCACAGCCCACAGCCGCACGGAGGAAAGAGAGAGAACGCATCACCGAAACGAGACGAAATGAGCGACGGTGAACTTATGAATACCGTTCGCCGCTGGGATTTGCACTTTTCGGGAGAGGAGTCACTGCACGAATTTCTTGAGAGGATAGAGGAGCTCGCCGAATGCTACCGCATCCCCGTCGACCGGCTCCCCCCAACGCTGCCGGAGCTTCTACGCGGGAAAGCACTGCAATGGTACCGCGTCCGTAAGCAACACATACACCGCTGGAGCGATCTGCGGAGGGAGGTGCAAAATTTTTTTCTACCTAAGCGACACATACGACATTTGGAAGAGGCCATCCGACAACGCAAACAGCAAGGCCGGGAAAAGGCAACGCGATGCTGTCCGTCATCTCAAACTTGGCCGAACAGGTAATCCTCGGAATGGACTTCCTAAGAAAAAGGGGAATCATCCTCACGCTGGATGGTCAGCCGCTGGAGGCCACCGTGACCAAGAGAGCACCCGAACTGGATACGCTATGTGCATTGACGAGCCGGGAACACCTGAGCGACGACCAAAACACAGATCTGGGAAACTTCCTGGCACATCACCAAAAGCAGTTTGGCGAGATCATCGGACCAAGCACTGCAGCCGAGCATAAAAAAATAATTAACTAGAATAATACTTTTTTGAGATTGAATCTGAAATGTTAACATTAACTCTGTTAGACATAAGTGAAAAGACTCTGTGTATTTTTGGAAAAAATATTTTTTTAATAAAGTGCTTCGCCCACACGCACACCAGCATAACACCTAGGCCATGCCTGGAGATCCATCTTTCCCCACCGCAGCTTTCCGTCAACCGAAGTGGGAGGGGGACTGTAACGTAGCGCGTAGCGTTACAATAATGCATTTCCTTATTCACTTAAACCTGAACCTCCCTGTACTTATTTTTCTATAGCATAGCCAACAACCACTTTTACTTATTCTTTTATAGCATAGCCAACAACCACTGATATCTAACCAATGAAAATCACAATAATGTGTGTTGACTTCTCAACCAGTTTGCGGCACCACCCATATAAACATTGAATTTGCATTTTTGCAATTCAGTCCTCGCAGGTGAGCCAGCGGGAGTGGATGTCTTTTTTAAGGCATACTTTTCCCTCCTGCTACCTGGCTGAGTGGAAGGGGCGCCGTCATGGCGCGGGTCACCCTTCACTTAGGTAAGGACGACGGGGAGGATGCCTTGTGCTACTTTGCCCCCGCGCCCTCCTAGGTGTTGAGTGACCCGACGCCTTCATGGCCATTTAACCCCTTCCCCTCAGTTCTAGCTTAGGCTGGCTGAGTGGAAGGGGTGCTGTCATGGCGCGGGTTACCCTTCACTTGGGTAAGGACGACGGGGAGGATGCCTTGTGCTACTTTGCCCCCCGCGCCCTCCTAGGTGTTGTGCGGCCCGATGCCTTAATGACCATACCACCCCTCCCCCTCAGTCCTAGCTTCGGCTGGCTGAGTGGCAGGGGCGCCGTCATGGCGCGGGTCACCCTTCACTTAGGTAAGGACGACGGAGAGGATGCCTTGTACTACTTTGCCCCCCGCGCCCTCCTAGGCGTTGAGCGGCCCGACACCAACATGACCATTCCACCCTTTCCCCTCAGCACTGGTTTCGGCCGTGAGCCGATGCGTGCGCACAGGGGCTACCGCTGTGCCGTTAAGGTGCACTTTCCCTCCGCCCACGGGTCGACCACGGTGTATCGGCTGGTACAACCCCGCCCCCCTTACGCACCTTCTACTAGTGTGCAAGTAGGGAGGCGGGGGTGTCCAGCGGTGAAACCAGCATTAACGAGTCCTCGCAGTCTCTTCCCCAGTTGACCGATCCTGCTGAAGACTACGGATCAATCCGATCCCGCCGATACCGTCAACCGAACCCGCCCGGAACGAGCCGCCGCTGTCCAGGTAAACACCATCGCCAGCCTACTTCCCTCTTACCCCAGCCCTGGTACGCGCTCCGTAGCCCACCGCCGCTGCCGTCGCATCGTCGCCCCTCTGGTGCCGCCGCTGCTTCCATCCCGCCGGTGCTACACCGACCGTGGCCGTCCGCCATACTACCGCCGCTGCTTCCATCCCGCGGGTGCTACGCCGACCGTTGGCCGTCCGCCATACTACCGCCGTGCCCATCCCGCCTTGCTGGTGCCGCCGCTGCCACACTAACCGTTGGCCGTTCGCCATCCTACCACCGTTAGGCCGCTGCATCCGTCACGCCGCCGCTACGACGACCGTTGGCCGTCTGCCATCCTATCGCCGTTGAGCTGCTGCATCCGTCACGCCGCTGCTATGACGACCGTTGGCCGTCTGCCACCCTACCGACGTTAAGCCGAGGCATCCATCCCGCCGCTGCTACACTAGCCACTGACCGCTTGTCATCCTACCGTCATTAAGCCGTTGCTTCCATCCCGCCGCTGTTTCCGTACCGCCGTACCAGTCCGTCCGTTACCCGACCGTTCAACCGCCCCACCGAACCTCCTCTACTCCAACGACCGTTAGCCGCCGCTCCGCCCCCTCGCCTGAGGGTCGTCTATTATGGGTGATACTTCTAAGCAATTAAGTGCTTCGAGAATATACATATGTATGTATACATCACATAAACGTCAAAGATTGATCGAAGAGTAAAGATGTTGCAGACGCAAACTTCGGTGGAAAGCAGCGGAGCGTAACAAAATTCTAGTAGGTCACTTCCACCACACCAAAAACTTTAACACAATTTTTAACATAATTTAAGCACAGAAATATACTGATTGGAGTTTTAGAGAGTAAAAGTTAAAATTCTGAACACACTAGCTGAATAAAAAGTGTACAAATAATTATTAAATAACAAATACAGAAAGTTGTAGTTAACAAATTCTGCTGTGGTAAGTGGTGAATGTGACCTACTAAAGGTTTTGTGAAAGCTTGCTTCACACTATTTTTCGTCCCTGCAACATCTTTACTCTTCGATCAATCTTTGTAAACGTCTATATAACGCTCTGTCGGTATATACATCATCGCAAAAGTGCTACATATGTGGGGCTTCTCCACAAGATATGAACAATATGCGAGCCCTGTCAGAGCGAAATGTTGACAAAAGCATGCTTGCTTTCGGAATTTCTCCTTTACATTCTTGATACGATGCATGAAATGTATGCTACACATCGCTTATCGAATGGAAATGAAGAGATGGTGTGTGCGGGGCGAAGAAAATAAGGAAAAGATGAAAAAGAAGAAAGAACATATCGAAAATAGATTCAGGAAAGAAGTTGGTTTTTTGATTGATATGTCAAAGCAAAAAACTGGCAACACAATGGTGACAACACTGCGAGAAGATTCTTTGGAGATCCTGAAATAACACCAGATATTACCGGCATAAACATCAATCTTTTGAAAAGGTTTCATACAATATTTTCATGCATAGGATGTGGGTTTCAAATAAATTCTGAAGCTTTTGACCACTATGTGACAGAGAAAAGGGTACTATATTTATCGGAATATGCTTGGTACAATATGCCAGTGAGCGTACATAAAATCCTGGCAATCGTGTCTGCTTTTCTTCCTATTGGTCAACTTTAGGAAGAAGCTCAGGAGTCCAGAAACAAAGATGCACGAAACTATCGTGAACTTTTCACCACAAAAAAGTCAAGAATTTGTAGTAACTTGGATTTGCGGCACAATTGCTGATATCGTCAGACCCGTTCATAAACAGTTTGCCGAAAACTCCTAGGTCAAAGCGGCGAGCATTAATGAGTGAAGTTATTAGCTTATTATCTGAACCAGAGCATGTTGACGATATTGACTGCGCCTAACTTTATACCAGTTAAAATATCACTTTTTATATAAAGTATGTATTTCGATTCAGTTTTTACAAAAATATATGTACCTATGTTGTCTTTGAATTTGAAAATAAAATTTTTTAAATATTAATCAAAAGCCTCTAAGCTAAAGTTAAGAAATATAAACAATTTTTGTTGTTATATCGGCCTACAATTTTTATTTATATTTGCACTGGAAAATGCTTTTACAGAATAATTCCTGCTCTTTTTCACTCTGGAGTATAAAAATATATCAATATTAAACTTGTATCTAAATATAATATAATAGAACAGGTGATAGGGTTGGCAGTTTGGAGTTTAAGCCACCCATATTTGGGGAGAAAGCGTGCTCATCATATTACGTGTTCAATCTTAACGCAATATTTAGAAAATTTTATACTTCACTCAAAAATTTCTGTAATCGACTTTTATGTGCCTTTTTCTTTTCATATTTTTTTAATTACTTAGCTTCTTAATCAATAATGAAATGGAATTCTTTCTAAAAGTAGAAAGCTGATTACAAAAATGTTATAAAAATTTGCAATTTCATTTCATCATTATGCAATCAATATAATCCAGTGGAAGAATAAATTCTGCACTTTATGCGTGCGAAGATACAATTTCCAAAGCTTTCAATTACGAAATTGCTTTCAGTTGATTATAAGCAATTGATGAAGAAAGGGTGTCTTACAACAACTATCAACGAAAAGTAGGAAATAAAATAAGAAAATTCAAGATAACCATTCGACTAAGAAAATGAATTGAAATAACAAAATTAAGCGTAAAATGAAGCTAACGACAAGTATAATTTGTTTTGTATAAAAAACGGCAGAATTTAATTGAACTATTTGAAACAACAGTTACTTAGTACAGCCATGTAAATAAGTGTGTATATATGACTGCAGTTTCGCTTTCTTTGGCAGATGCCTAACAATCAGCTCTCTGATGGATCAGGCACTTTGAGATGTACATGCCTGGGCATCTGGTGGAGTCGCGTTAACCACCAACGCGGAAAAACCGATCTAGTATTATTTGCTAGGAGATATAAAGTCCTTATTTGAGCAAAACATAAGCTAGGAGTGATAACTGTATAAGAAAAATGTAGCACAAAAAATCTTGGAGTCATCCTAGATAGTAAGCTGTCTTGGAAACTCGATATGGAAGAGAGAGCGAAGAAAGTCTTAGCGGCACTGTATACGTGCATGATGCTAGGATGCACGTGGGCCCTAACAGCCAAAATTTATAATTGAGTATTCACGGCAATTACCAAACACATTCTTTACTCTGCGGTTCTCGTTTGGTTGACAGTCACACAAAAATTAGGTATACGTAAATACTTGAATGGGGTTGGGTACGCAGAGTATCAATGATAAGCAAAATGGCAGCCCTAAAAACAAAACCCGACAGCAGCATTGCATGCCATTCTACATATACCGTCTGCAGACCTAATGGCCAAAAACATAGCTTTAGCAGCTTGAGTGCAGGTCTTATAGCCAAGGTAGTATAGCTGCATCTAATATCGGGCAAACGGAATATATGGTCCTAAGAAAACGACAACACTGCCTTTCTTTGTAGTTGTAAGCATGAACCCATGAGCGCAGACACTGCTATATACAATCCGCACTGCCTATATATATGCTGTTACTAACAAGAGGTAAGCATGTGATGCCAAAAGTTTTCTCACTTTGTAGGTTTTAGCAGCTTTGTTAGTCTTACATAGTCTGAAAAGAGCCAGCCTTAAGATCGCCGATAACTCTGAACGAGGCCTCTTTTTCCACTCGGAAATCAAACAAACGCATATTTCTATTGTACAGAACTCTAAATAAAATCTTAAATTTAGTTTTGGTCTCATTTGATTGACAGTCACTGTACACACACAAAGTAAGTATATTTATACATTCTCCTTCTCTCGTTTCGAATGAAATGCTAGCGCTGCACTCCCAAAAATCAACCATCAACCACGTCAACCATAGCCACCACAGTAGTGGTTGGTCGGTTTCACTGTCGCCGTTGGTCGCATTGAGAGGCACAAAAAAAAACGAAGAACAAGCAAAAAAAGAAACTAAATAAGTGAAGAATTTCTGTAAAAACTGTTTGCTTCGACCATACAACCAACAACATTCGATAGAGCAAAGGTTATGTGGAAGTTGTAATTGGAAACGCACGAGCCCTCGAGTAAGTAAGTGCAACGGTAAAATAAAAAAATAAAAAACAACAACAAAAAAATTAAAACTAAGCTTCCTGTTGTTTTTTGCTGCCTTCATAGTTTGTACAAAACTGCTGAAAAACTGTTGCTGGCAAGGTGAAAGAGGTAAAAATGATCTATTGAAATGCAATGATTCAACTGAATGCTTTTGCTTCTTTTCTAAGACACTTCAATATGATGAGATTCGATTTGGCTTGACTTCACCGACATTTGCTTGGCTGAATTTCAACACGTTTGCTGATATGAAAGTGATTGCAAATGCATTTGTACTTATCTACATGTGAACACACACACATACACATAAGTAGTTGGAGAGTTAAGGTTGACAACTTGAGCTTAGGAATAACTTTACTCTACATGATAGGGAAAACTGCTCTTAAATAGGAGTAAGGAAGCATGAAATCCTTATAAAAGGCCCGAAAAAATATTCATGTCATACATCTCTAGCCAAAGTTTCCTGCGGCCCAAGGTTCAGAACCACAACTGTTTTAGCAACGTTAGCAATGAAATGAGTGAAAAAGCTGTATAATTTGCTCTCATTCAAAAGCTCTGGCCCAGCAAAATAAATAAAAAAGAAGCAGTGAAGGCAAAACTTTTTCTATCTTACTTTGGCACACTGCTTTGAGCATTCAAATCTAAGGTCTGTTTGTTTATGCTGATGGATCTTATGGAAAAGTTCTTTTTTTATTTGGAAATTGTTTTCAATTTCTGCAGATTTATTTTATCCATTCGTTTTGTTTGATTATCTGTTTGTGGCGTGCCTTAATGTTTGTATGAAATTAGAATTAGTTTATGGTAGATGGATAATGAAAAGTAGAATATGGGGTGATTTCACTACTATAGAACCATAAGTAATAAGTTAAAATTTGTGTGTGTATTAACTTTTTCTAATTAACAATTTACGTTAGGGAGCGCATAAGTGCTCAATGTTACTTATGTTTAAGAAAATAATTTGACAAATTTCTGGAACGATTTGGTGTGTGGTACTTTTTATTTTTGATGTGTAACATTCTTAATGTAGGTGCAAGTGCGGTCACTACAATGAGTGCTTTAGAGTGGATATGAACGAAATCAAAAAGAAATAAGATAATGGAAACTAACCAAGTTAGTAAAACAAATCGATTATATTGGGGCGAATATTAGCAGTTTCGATACGTCACTAAGCTGCCAGTCAATAACAGCGATGCAAACAGCCACACATATATGTATACAGTAAATCTAAGAGCGGGGGAGAATATTTCACATACATGTAATCAGCTGAGAGTGAAGAAGAAAGAGAAACAGTCGCACATACATGTAATCAGCTGAGAGCGAATATGATATTACTCATGCATATATATAGATGAATAAACAAATATTCGAGACGGCTGTTCGTGAAAAGTCTAGACCCAAAGCAAAAAAAAGGGCGAACGAGGCAACTGAGAGTATAAAAGTAGCTCAAGCTGATGAATAATCATCAATTTGTTTTAGCACAATACATGTGAAGTACGCGAGAAATTTAAATGTGAAGTACTACTACCATAAAAGTATTACTACCATAGTAGTGTTATAAGTAAAGAAGATTTTGCTATACTGAATACTTTAGTTTATTTCGACAGTTCAGAGATTCTAACGATAAGAGAAGGTGCAGCATAATCAAGAACTTCCTGAAACTCGTTACAATATATAAATGAAAATATGAAACGACAATGGAGAGGAGGGTAAATGTAAACCAAATCAAACAAAAGAGAGAAAAGAAGAAAAAAGAGCAGTATAATAACAATGTCGATAATTATGTGGATGATAATAACGATGCTTTGCTCTCATTGTAATAAATTGAACAGCTCCAAGGGAATTTGGTGAAACGTCGAGTTGAAAGGTGGAACAGCTCTGTTTTCAGTTCCACTTTAAACTATTAATCGGAAAAGCTATAAATTCATTGATACTTATGGTAATTGGCATTGATGCGAAAGCCTAGTAAAAGAGAAAAGCAAGTGAGAGAATCAAAAGTCAAAACCGAAGCAAAACCAGAAATCGTACAGGCTTTTATCAATTTTTTATCCAAATGTTAACGGGTTGGCATCGTTGTGTTAGCGGTGGCTTATCGACGAGATATTTATCGAAGTAACTATGATAAATTTTTTATCGATAACTAATGTCATTATTGAAAAATTATCGGCGCGTTAGCCACTCGTTATCCACGAGTTATCCGTTTTTTATTGTTATGGTATAGAAAAGTTATCAATTTGTTATCGAAGCAATTACAAATTTGTTTTGGATAACTAAAATTATTGATTTTTTACCGGTTTATTATCGAATGGTTTTAATTTTTTATCGATATATAATGTTTTGTCAACGGAGTGTTACCAATTTTTATGGGCGTGTTTTCGACGAGGTTTCCGTTGTATGATGACTCTCCATCACACATGTGTCCTAGCTTCAGGTTCAGAAAAAGCAACATCAAAATCTCTAGAAACAGATTTTAGAAAAAATTTTTCTATGCCAGGTCGCTTATCGGCAGTGGTTTGGAAAATAATCCGAGTATATTCTGCCGAGGAAAGATTTTAGGAGAAACCTCATCTGCCTTGCTGCTGCCTTTCGGAGTCGGCATAAAAAATGTAGGTACCCAGTCCTCCAATATGTGCGAAAAATTAAAAAGTAGCGCAACGCGAAGTGGAAGAGAAGATCGGCCTAGTATTTTGCTAGGAGCCCACTGTTTTATTTTTTGAGAAAGCGGCCGATTTGTCATAATTTTTTTTTATCGAAAACCAAGGTAATCGAAAAGTTATACATTTTTGTCGAAAAATTATCGATTAATTATCAAATAGCTATCGGTTTGTAATAAAATGATTACCCGTTTTACCAATTTGTTAACAGAGATTTCATCGATTTGTGAACAACATCTCATCGGTTTGTTAAGAATAGATATATATGTATCTGCAATATGAATCGGTGATAGGTTTATTACGTTGATAACAAAACTATAAGAATCCATAAAGAATATCTATGGCTCGATAAAAATACCTTTGACACTTCGTGCGCCCATATATGTTTCTAGTGCAAATTGAAGACAATTCCAGGCATTCGTGAGCAGCATGAGCACCATGAGTACTTGAGTTTAGCGAAAATTCTCTGACAGAAATAATATTGACCAACTCTTTTTTCAATAAAATATCTCAATTTATTATACTTCACAAACTTTGCAGCAAAACATATTTCAATTTCCTTAATAGTATTTCAAGCCAAACTAAATATAATAATCATCGATTGCCATTTTCGTTAGAATAATAAATGCTCCTTCAATACATTTCATTCACGGTATTTCCTGAAGCGCTTATCCTTTTCTTGGCCATTCATCGCACAGTGGTCAATTGGTGCTAACCTGTTGCACGAAATTCAGCCTTTTAAAGATGCTTTACTGGTAGAAACAAATTTCACGTTCCAACATGCAGCTCCTCTGAGTGTTATACTCTCAACTACAGACTTTAAGATGACATACAAGTTTTTCCTGTTCCTGAGTTCACGAGAGCATCTTTTGTATCCAAATGATTTCAAGGGTGCGTTTGATCGCAGTGATTTTTCAATCATGTCAATGGATTCACGAAAGGCAGTTTCGGTACATCACCCTCATATACGCTGGTGCGCCTTTGTTAGGCTAGGTACTGTTATCACTTTCTGATATAGATATCTCAGAGTCTTTCCACTACCTTTGACATGAAGAATATGCATCTTTTTATGTGCTAGTCGTAGTTCTTGGCGTTTTTTCTATAACCCATATCCAGCTGAGCATATTATATGTTAGATTGATATTCGCCCTGAAGACATTTCCATTAGTAGAAAGATTGGATCGCTCGTGGTTACGCAGCACCATCGGAGTGATGCTGTCAGGTTCAGATGACATTTATCGAGATGAGATTGTGCAAATGACTCATGATGTACTGCTTGCAGCCAGGGAAATTTGTACCCATGAAAATGTCCAACTTGCTCCGCCATGCTTGTGGACCCCGAAGTTCAAAAGTGGCAGAAAAGCTTTAATGGGAACTACGCTTTCTTGCTATATCTAGTTCTTTAGTGCATCTATGTATCGAAGTCGCACCTTTGTTGTGTGGCACAGCTATGGACTAACTGGACGGGTCACAAGTGTTAAAACTTGTGCATTGTTGCGATCCTTGAGACAAAATTCGAACACTCACAAAAAAAAGCCAGTAATTAATGCTATAAATGTATACGTAGATAAACCTAAGAGGTCCCACCCAAGGCAGCAATGCGGCTTATAACGCGGTATATAAGCTTTTTAATTACGCGCATTCAGAACGATTTCAACTTTATTCATTTCAAGAGCGGAAAGCAATGGGAAATTAATATGGACTGGTGAAATGCTCTCGCGAACTACATATTTACGTATGAGTTTAGGCCTCGTTGGGGTGGACTATTCTGCCATAAGCTCGGTATAAGCCGGAAATTTGGGTTGCCTGGTCACTGCAACGTCTTTAAGACAGAGGCCGCCCCTACAAAGGATATGGTCGCCTTAGTATACTGCACAGTTCCAGCTCTGTTGGCAGCATGGCGGACGAGAGATGGAGCCACCCAGTCACTTTATGCTCGGATGTGCAGGCACTGCCAGGGGAGGCATAAATATCTAGGTCAAGACGTATTCTACTCTCCAGAGGAAATTTCTTAGTTTGGCGTGTGCCTTATTCGTAGCTTCATCTTTTCTACGCAGCCATTTGCTAAACAAATGAAAGTCAGTTCCACCTTTAAAGTATCGGGTGGCCCAACGGATCAACATAACGGTGTATGATTGAGATTTTCCTTAAATTTCCAGCTGCCCTCAATCTCTTCCATTTTAACCTGAATAAATTGTGCTTAGTTAAGGAAGGTCACTACTGTTTGTGATGGTAGATTAATCGAAATATCTTCACGCTGTCTACAGTGGTGCACTTATCTATGACATTTCCTCCCAAAGTCAGGAGGCGCACCTTAATTATCTTGGAGTCTGTGCAATTCTGGAACAAAACATCTAAGTCTGTAATTCCTATCTGAAATTTCCAACATATGGTGTTCTATCCGCATTGTAATTTTGAGGTTAATTTATATTTGTAAAGAAGGATGTGTGTTTGTATACAGTTTGTGGACTATGAACCCACTATGGCGTTTTATTTGAATTTGCAGGATAGCTTTACAGCAAACCGGAGATTGTTCCTGTGAAGTTTCTTTCCAAGAATTGAACTAAGGCTCGATATATTCGAAAAAAAAATATTTATTATTAAGAATTCATGACCTTAATACCGGCTAATAATAATTCTATTAACGGTTCGATTTGCTTGGTAGCCCTTTGCCGATCTATTGGAACCAATTCTATTCATAGCTCGATTTGCCTGAAATTTGGTATATGTATAGATAGCCATTTGCCTAGATTCGTATTTACGACACTTTTTTTCGGGAAGTGATCAGGGACCAATACATTCGATTAAATTCTATTCACGGTTCTATTTGGCTGAAATTTGTTATACAGGAAGTCTTTCGTCTAGATAAGTATTTACGAAAACCTTTTTTTTGCGTGAAGTGGATCAGGCGACCGATCTCGATATATGGGTAGCCCTTTGCCTCGATTAGTTTGTACGATACTTTTTTTTCCAGGAAGTGGACCAGGGGACCGATCTTTTCGAACAAATTCTATTCACGGTTCGATTTTCTGAAATTTGCTTTACAGGTAGACTGGAACTGGTACTGGTACTGATATTGGTACTGGTACTGGGAGGAGAAAGCGACTGTGAAAGAGTAAAATAAATATTGAGAGATAGGGATAGGTAGAGCGGAAAATAAGTGAATGAAAAGACGGAGAGGGAGAAAGAGAGCAGAGAGGAGAAGTAAATAAAAGAATAAAGAAAGGTGGAGAGGAAGTAAAAGGTAAAAACTTCTTAAAATTTATGCAGATGTTAGTCCGTAGATAATTGTGCAATAACGGCAAAGGGACCGGGCCTCTCCATAGATGAACTATTCTCTAATATAAACAGTTATCTCTCTCATATCCCTAAATTGTTTACCTCAAATGATGATAATCGCTGATAAAATGTCGGTTATCGATAGAAAATACAACATTACCGTTTTATTTAAACAATTTTTGTTGTTATATCGGCCTAGTGACTGTAAGATCGCGAGTACGAATCGAGCACAAGACAAAAAAAAACAAGCGGTTTGACAGCTAAATGGTTATAGCAGCAGCGCCTAAACTTTGCCGATGAAGGAATTTAGCAGTTCCGAAATGGATCTATACAACGAGCATTGGCAGTTGTCTAATCTATTCTAATTAAAAAAAAATTTTCATTTAAGAAAAAATGTATCATAACAATTATTGTAAGGCCTTGAGCTCGGTTCGAACACGCGAGCTTTATTTAAATTTAAAAAATTGAATTTCGTGCAATTAGCGCAGCCAAATCGACCACAGTCAGCCATCCTTCGCACATCCATTCACACACACAAAGTTTAGCAAATTATCTGCTCTATCGCTTTCGTTGTATCTTCACTAACAATATTGGCTCGATAAATACCAGTTTACGCTAATGAAATAAAACTGAATAAGAATTTATAGTCATACAAATGATGGCGAATTTTAGTCAAAAGTAAAAAGTCACCAACGCTAAAAAGAAAGGCGTTTGAAAGAAAAAAATCGAAATTGATAAGATTGATAGAATTGAAAAAAATTAAAAGAAAATTTGGAAAATGATCAAAGTTTAAGAAGATAACGAAAAATAAAATGAATAAAAATTGGCGCAATAAGCGGATTTGGTAATTTCTGTTTGCCAATGCACGTGAATGTGTGTGCTTAACAGTGTGATTGTGTGTGAGTGTGCCTTAAAAGACATTCTGCATTTAACATTCACAAATGAACAACGCTATTTGCGAGTTGCAAACTAACTAAAAATACAAAAAAAGAAAACCACGATCGGCAAGTTTTTGGCAGACAAATTTTGTGAAAAGTGTTGCAAAAATACTTGAGCACCACTAAAACTGCCTGTGCCTGTCAGCCACCACCGGCATGCACATCGGCAAGTTTGGTTTCTTCTTACATGTTTTTACATGTTTCCTGTTCACTTTTAGCTATTCTCTGTTGCGTACGTTCTGCCGCACTAATAATTTCCGCTCAACGGAAAAGCTCAAGTTTTACCATCTGTTCAGGCCATGTTTCAATTATTCGCATAGTTTTGCAGTTGCTATTTGAGTTTTGCTTTGGCTCTGAATGAATTTTTTTGTATTTTCTGCTTTTGGTGGTTGTATTTGTAATTCTTCTGCGTCATTGCATTCGAAGCCGGATATTTAGATACCCATTAGGAAGATGGGGAAAATGCAGGTAAGGAGGAAAGATTGAGTGCACACTTATTCAGCAATCCAGCTCCAATGAACTCCACTATTCTAAGGCCAAGTAGACAAAATCTTTCGGTAAAAGTTAAAATTAAATCGGAGTTTTTATCACTGAATCGGTAATTGCTGACTATTTTGTCAAGTAACAAAGAAATAAAATCATGGCAGCATAAAGTAGCGACTAGAGATGTACGACACGCCAGCAGAGTTTCGAACGCAAACGCAAACATTTTAGCAAAATAAGATTCTGTTCAAGTTCAATACTCCTGCATAAAATGTTTACTCCTTGAAGTACCAGCGAAAACAAATTCTTTATTTGCTTTGCTGAACCTCAATCGCTGCGCTCACATGACATGTAGGTGAACACCAACCCCACCGGGGCTACTGCATCGAAAAAGGGGATGCGCGTCATGTATTTTCCCTTAGGTTACGAGTTGCAACACTCCACTTTACTGTCTTACTCGCTTTCCTTAGAAGAGTGCATTCGACAACATCACTTTCAAAAGGGTTACACTTTAACAATGTCCACCCTTCAATAGGTGTTCTAAATCAGCCTCCTATGTGTTTGCAAAGCTCTGCCTATGAAAAAAAGTATTATTATTGTAAACGAATTTAGGGAAATTCCACTTATTCCAAATCCTCTACTAACGTTCGGATCAATAAACTGTTGAATAAATAACTCCACTATTCAATAATGCAAAATGGCCTTTATTAAAGTACTTCACAATAACATTTCTACTCCTCAACAGATAGCATGCTTAAATCAAACTGATTGCCATGCCTCAGCTGGCGCTGCTTTTATACTATTCGGCTTCCTCGTTTGCATATTTCTAGGCAGTTTCTAGAATTTACTATTTGTTTACCAGCTATAAACTCACCAGCTATAACTCAGATGCACTTTATAGCTTCTCATATGCGCATGTTATGTGAGTGATACTTCCACAGATGATTGCCTACCATTGGGAGTATCTCAGATATATGCATGTGTTTGTGCTCTCAGCTGCTTGTGTGGACATATGTATAGACATAATGATTGACTTGTTGGTGTGCATATAAGTCACTGCTTAGTATTGGCTTAGAGATGATAGTATCCCTTAGCGTTGCTAATATTCGTCACATTATTTTAAAGCTTGTTGATGCTCGGATCAAAACAAGGCATCTGGTGGCTGCCGTGATTTAGTGGTAGCGTGCTCTGCTTATCACACGGAAGATCCTAGGTTCAAGTCACGGGCAAAGAAAACTTAAAAAACAAGTTTTTTCAAATAGAAAGAAGTTCTTCTTAGCGCTGCCGCAGGGTAGTTCTGCCATGAAAATCTTTTCACTGAAAGTTGATTTGCCTTGCAGATGCCGTTCGGGCTCGGCGTAAAACATGTAGGTCCCATCCCGCCATAAAGGAGCACGACGCAAATCGGTCAAAAACTGCGTCGGAGGATATTGCGCCTTGTATTACATTTTTATAGTGGATACTTTACACCTAGTAACATAACACATTACTTCTAATTAATCTTAATTATGTCCATCAGCTTTACTTCGAGCACATCTAGATTAGTGAAAACAGTTCTGACTGAAGGCTTAGTACAAGGCCGATGTCAGAGTTCCGAATTTGTGAGTTACACAGTTTTTGTGCAATCACAGGGCAGGTTTGTAATATTACTTTCTTAATCGCTGGGGACTCTAATTCATTCTCTTCGTTAAAGTTAGTATGCGTTCTGTCGATGTTAGACTAATTCAAGCTAGGAAAATATATATTATTATATTCTTAAATATTGTAACGAATTTTGAGAAATTACGCTTATTTGAAACCTTCTTCTAACGTTCGAATCGCTAAATTGTTGAATAAATCACTCCAATATTCTGTTTTGAAAATGGTCTTTATTAGACTACTTTGGGAGTAGTATAATTATACCGCACTTCGCAACTGATAGTGTGTTTAAATCAAACTGATTACTGACTACTCAGCTTGTGCTGCTTTTATACTCTCCGTGGCTTCGTTCGCATATTTCTACTAAAGTCTAAACGTTTCGCCTTCTAGAACTGCTATATCTCCTGCTTGGTAATTGAGCTACATATATGCGTGTGTATGTGCGAGTAAAAACTTCGGCTGATGACTACATCTGTGCGTGAGTTATCCCTTCGTTGCCTTGTATGTATGTGTGTAAATGATGATTGATTTGTTTACGTACACACGAGTGGCTGCTTGATGTATTTTTATTGTTGCGTGATTATTTATTTAGTATCGGCTTAGTGATGCTACTATTCGTCACAATATTAAGGAAAATATTGAAATTACATGATGTCAGGACGAACAACGCGATAGCTGTTCAGATTTTATTATGCTGAACTCTTCTTCCTTTTCGCTCCTGAGAGGGCCTCGCATACGCAATACTGCGATGATTGATCTCTTGCCAAACAGACTCGGCCAAAAGCAACGTCATATTGTTGTCAAACAGCCGTTTGCCCATTTACCTTTTGCTTCATGTATTTATACCTTCACACAGAACATAATTTGTATGTATGTGTGCATAAAAAAAGCAAGGCGCGATAACCTCCCAAGCTATGTTTCCATTCAAATCCGATGAAAGCAAATCAAAACAGACATAGTGATAGTTTTTTTTTGACAAAAAAGGTCTCTCATGATCATAGTTTCCCACGACAGCAATTAGCAACGTAACAGACTAATGACCTCGTTTGCGTGTTATGAAGATATTAAATTGCCAAAAGAAATACTGCCGTTTTTTTATAAAATTGATTTTTGTTTTTCCAAGAGGGTTTTCTCGGTTATATATGACTTTGTGTGAACTTAGTATCTCATAAACAAATGAGCCAAGATCTAGCAATGCGGAGCTGTTCTATTTGTTATCGAATTTGAAAAAAAAGTTTGATGACGTAGCGCTTTTGAAGATTTTCGATTTATAAATGTTTTCTCATATTTCGCTACCAGTTTTCGGAGTATTTAAAACTATTACCTGAGTAAACGACTACGCCGGAGTAAAAATTAAATTTTCGGAGTATATTTTTTCTTCCTTTTTGAAAGCGGGCGAACACCTAACATCAAATTGATTTGATTGCTTCGCATTCCCAACGAATGTGGTTTTGCCATGAAATGTTTCTCAGCCTTATGCACGGCCTAAAACGTGAAGGATGACTAATTAATGCTCCCATAAGCACACCACATTCTGGAAGAAAAGTAGGCTCTATCTACCCGCATATTTATCTCGAAAAATATTATTATTATTGTTTTCGGTTTACCATACATATTTCATGCCCTTTTAGTGACAGGCGGTTTGCCGATGATGAAAAACACGCTCCGGCATCCAACTATGGCGAAGTGAGAATGGCAATATCATGGCTAAAAAATCACAAGGTGCCAAGTAATGACAGGGTACCCTCCGGGTTGTTCAAAACATGGAGGCAAAACAGGGTTAGCTGACCTCACTGACTCAACGTACTTCATTTTTATATAAAACTTCAAGAAGTGCTGTATGTTGAATTTTGGCGGGATTTACAGATCGCTTCCGGACACATTTTTTGCTTACATTTTACTCCTTCTATTCTCATTCCGTACGAAAATAGTGCAAAAACTGTGAGTAAAATGTGAACAAACTTGTCTTAAGACACGAACAATGAATTCGCGTTATTTCATCTAATCGCCACTTGTCATACGTATGCAATGAAAACTTCAACCAAAAGATATTAGGTAGTAATACTATTTAGTTTTCAACTCGACCCACATAAAACTTTGAAATAAAAAATACAGTAGGAGGTAAGAGTGGAGCAAAATACTCCGATTGGAATAAAGTCTGAACACTGCGTCAGCAATGAAACATGTTGTCAAAAGCGTGACGTCACGCCGAGAAAATTTATTTCCCAGCCAACTATGATTTTTTGCTCTCTCATTTTTTAATGCGGGATCTGTTTATTGGTTCATGTCAGTATCTTATATTTTTGACATTTACTTGCACTTGAGTTGCAATTAAATAGTTTCGTTTGACATTTGCATGGCCGGTGTGGAAGTCTCTTCATTTCATTTACTTCATAACTTGTTTGTAATGGAGAATAAAGTTGTCAATGCTTTTTATTTGCACATTTTCGGATGCCTGTAAATGATGCATAACTTTGAGTTATTAACTGCGAGAAGCCTACTTTGTGCACTTCGTTAAGAGGAAAAAAGCAATGACCCTGGAATGATTGCGCGTAAGCTTTTGTACAAACATATTTATTTCAGCAAAAGTTGAAGTTGCTGCTTTATGTGCAATGCTCCTTATTTCTACTCATTACAAAATTTATTTATAAAGTTGTTACTTGCGACAAATAAAGTGAAAAAGTATTTAACTGAATTTTGTAACTTTTTCAATATGAAACATTGCCTAAAGAAAAATAATTACGTACTTTTTTCTTGTAGATATGAGGTAGTTAATGACGCAGAGGAAATTGTTGGTAAACAAAGCATTTCTTGTGGACTTTGGACTTGATGGAGTAAAGTAGTTTAAATTGCCTTTAAAAATTGAGCATTTTCTCAGATTGAATTTTTATTTACGAGGTGGCTTTTTTGGTTGTTTTTTTTTGTTTTTTTGCAAAATTAAAATCCCCAAGTGTCAGCGCATATGCGCCTTGGCAACCACGCTACTGTTGGCAGCCATAATTTCGAAATAGTAAAATACTTCGTTTTAATTGGGAACAAGCATTAACAAGAACAAAATATCAGCTCTGAAATCCGCCTATGAAAAGCAAAGGAAAAGGGCGGGTGGGGGGGGTTGCCCCCCTCCTGTGCTGGAATGACCAGATTGGAAAGCTTATTCAAACTTTTCGCTTGGGTGGTGGTGACCAATTGGGGGCCTGTTGGCAGAGGGAAGAAGCGCGCGACTAACGAGAACTGCCGTCCTTTTAAGGGCGAAACTTCTGAAACTCTTTGCCGGGGTCGACGAAAGCGAACTACTGCCGGCGGGGTGCCGTATTTCGACTAGCTGACTT